>PVKE010005703.1:0-57777 GCA_004027555.1 Craseonycteris thonglongyai
GGAAACATAAGACCTCACTTATAGGTGGAATATAAAACTGAAAGTAACAAAGACACAGAGACCTATGGACACACTCAATAGCTGGATGATTGCCTGAGGAAAGAAGAGGAGGGGGGAGGGAGAGTGAGAGGGGAGGTGGGAGTGGGCACCAGCATTATGGACACACTCAATGGTTTGGTGGTTACCTGGAGAGGGGGGAGGAGGGGGAAGGGGGAGTTGGGGAAGGAGTTGGAAGTGGGCACCGGATATATGGTTATGGAAGAGGAGCTGATTCTGGGTGGTGGGCACATAATGCGATGCATGGGTGATGTGATGTGATGTGATGTGGACTTGTACATCTGTAAACTATCTAATTGTTACCAATCAATGTCACCCCATTAAATTTAACAATATAAATAAATAAATAAATAAGTGCAAAGGGTAACAATCTAAAAAATAAAAAATGACATGGTAGATTAGAAATCCACAATAAAAAAAAAAATCAACTCATGGAAAAATATGCCCTTATTAGGCCAAATGAGAAGTATAAATTTATTTAAAATTCACAGGCTCACAGGAGGCAGAAAATGTTAATGAAAAAACGCACTTCTGGGAAAATGACTTAATCTTTTTTACTCATGGTCCCCGTTGTGAATTTCACTGAAAGATTAATAGAGCCTATTCCTTGAAAAATGAATAACCCATACCCTAAAAAAAATTTATTCAATTATAGAGGGTACAAATTCCCTCAGATCCCAAACACGGCTTACCTGGAGCCATGGTTTGCATAGACTGCCAGTTATAATTCAGATTGCAGGGCTCCATCCCAGACCTGCTGAACTAGAAGCTTGGAAGAGAGGCTGAAGGAGTGTATTGACAGAGTTCTTGCTTTTCACAAACACATCTGTGATTCTGCAGCCCAAACTATGAGAAGCACTGCCCTAGGTCTCCAGAACCAGATTAAGAACTGCTGTTCTAAGAGATATGACAAGTAAACCTTTACATCTTACATATGCTCTGAAAATGAATCAGCTGTCTATACAGACACCAGACATTTTTTTATAAAGAATACAGATCACACACAATTCACTTTTTGTCACTTTAACAGGGAAATTCTAACTATAAGCCAAATACTCAGTTGAATTAAAGCAAATATATACTTTACTTTGCAGGTATTATCATATTAGTTTCACATGATATGTTATTTTTACTACCCTAACTCTTTTACTAATAACTTAATCTTCAAAAAGCATTTGAAATCCAAGAAAAATCCACTTGGGGAAGCCGGGATGGTTCAGTGGGTTAAGCGCTCACTTTGCAGCCCTGGGGACCGAGGATCAAATCCTGGCCCCGGCCCATGCAAACCCATATGCTGAACTGGGGAGTGCCCCCAGTTCGGTTCTCACCAGGGCGAGACCCCGGCCCAGTTCCTGCCCTATGCAGCCCCGCGCCCACTTGTGGAATAAAACTATGTGGAAAAAACCAATGATACACAACTGTGGAGGCTGTTCTGGGCCCTCCCCCTTCTCTCTGTCTCTGTATCTCTCTCGCTCTCTCTCTGTCAAAAACAATAAAAATAAATCTTAAAAAAAAAAAAAGAAAAATCCACCAAGAAAGACAATATCAAAATATGAATAAAGCACAATATTTCAACAGTTAATAGAGAAATTTAAGGGAAGCAGAATGGCTCAGTGGATTAAGTGCTCACCTTACAGCCCTGAGGTCTAAGGATTGAGTCCCAGCCCCAGCCTGTGCAGACCCATATGCTGAACTTGGACAAGCTTCCCATGTGGGAGGCTTCCTGGTTCGGCCCCCAGCTCACAGGGGCATATCTCCCATACAGAAGGCCCCCAGTCCAATTTCTGCCCTGTGTGGCCCCCCGCCCACTTCTGTGAAATGAAACTACATCAAAAACTAATGACATATGAATACTACTCTGGGCCCTACCCTTCCTGTCAAAACAATAAAATATATCTTTAAATATATATTTTTTAAAAAATAGAGAAATTTAGAAAACTTTCTACTTACTCTCTAATACTAAATTTAGAAAGCAGAATAGAGGAAGCCGGGATGGCTCAGAGGGTTAAGTGCTCACTTTGCAGCCCCAGGGACCAAGGATCGAATCCCAGCCCCAGCCCGTGCAAACCCATATGCTGAACTGGGGAGTGCCCCTCGTTTGGTTCTCACAGGGTGAAGACCCCAGCCCAGTTCCTGCCCTGTGCAGCCCCTTGCCAACCTGTGGAATGAAACTATGTGGAAAAACCAATGATGTGCAACTATGGAAACTGTTCTGGGCCCTCCCCCTTCTGTCTCTGTCTCTGTATCTCTCTCTCTCTGTCAAAAACAATAAAAATAAATCTTTAAAAAGCAGAATACGGGGAAGCCAGGATGGCTCAGTGGGTCAATCGCTCACTTTGCAGCCCTGGGGACCAAGGATCAAATCCAGGCCCCAGCCCATGTGGACCCATATGCTGAACTGAGGTGCTTCCCATGTGGGAGGCCCCCAGTTCTGTTCTTGCCCCCTAGTTGGGCCCCTGGTTCGAGATGGTGTACCTCCCATGCAGGAGGCCCCCAGCCCAGTTCCCGCCCTGCATGGACCCCTGCCCACCTGTGTGGAACCGAAACTATGTCAAAAACTGATGGCATACATCTTTTTGTCTCTGTCAAAAACAATAAAATAAATCTTTAAAAAAAAAAGCAGAATACAAAATTGTTTTACAGCAATGTTCACAACCATGTAAAAATAAAAGATGCCTATGCCCAAGGACAACAAAGAAAAGAACAACAACAACAAAGAATAGTTTGATTGACTGGGTGGCAGATCATGGAAACAATTTTTTCTCCTTTTGAGATCAATGTAAGCTACAATGAATGGTATGTGTGCAGTGAATAAAAGAAGTTCTTAAATCAAAAAGTGAAGGAGAAATCTGAGTTTATGTTTAATTAACTAATCTCTGTAAAGTTACTAAAGAACTTATATAAAATAAACCCAAGTCAAATTATAAAAAGGGGTGGGGGGCATACCCGAAATTTATTTGATTAGGTTCATCACTCAACTGTATGATCCTTGAGAATAGGGTCCTTAACATACTCATACCTAGTAAATAAATGTTGTTAAATAAAAATGAAGTGTGCTTTTAATAGCATGTGCTTTTAAGATCTTTTTTAAAGAACCAGAAAGAGAATGCCTTACTGATTTTGATACATCACCTGAAATACTGTTAGAAATGCGGAAACTCTCAGGCCCCAACCATAACAACTAAATCAGAACCTGCATTTTGAACAAGATCCCCAAGTGACTGAGAACTTAGAAATACTAGAATGAATGAGCACTGTAATACAGTTTGCACCCCAACTCTGACCCCCGCCACCACCACCAAGAGGAAATTCTGCAGTTGAGCACTGTACCAGTAAGGTCCTGTCTCATTCTTTAACGGATACGACACACACAGGAAGTGCATTGGTTAGGTAAAGTCAATTTCCTCTGTAGAAAGAATTCAAAAGCTCCTTTAGCTTTTGCAGGACCTGAGTATGTTTTGTTTTTGTTTCAGAACCTCAGAAAAAAAGGAAGTATGTGAACACAAAGCAGTGAGAGGGCTAGGGTAGGGAGAATCCATTTCTAAATCTACCTCCTGTACTTTCATTGTACATTTGGTCACTATTGTTCACAGAATCCTAACAAACTGCTGTTTCAAATTTGGTACTATGTTGGCATCATTTTCCTTTCCCTAAAATGATTCATAATTTAAAGCCTCAGTCACCTTTAATCCAACCATGTAACTAATCAAGTTGGTTTGCTTGGCTTTATGAAACTTTAAAAAATGCAAACTTCACTGCATAAAGAATTTGTTCCTAAATGATGTGGTACCATGGTCCAATGTGTTCATGGCTAGCTCATTACACCTTCACAACTCTGAGGGGTGGGTCTATATAATTCATGTTGCAGAAAGTGAAGTTCAAAGAAGTCTGATAACTTCCCCAAGGCTTCCCAGTGCCAGAAACAGTCTGACTCTAAGGACCATGGTCTTCCCACTGCACCAAGCTGTTTAGTACTTACAGGTCCCATTTAAAATGTTCCCAGGTAAACCTGTCAATTATGTACTGACTGAGTCACTTCCTGCTATGACGTATTTCTTGTCCTTGCAGGAAGAATCCTGTCAGTCAACCAGTCAGCTCCAAATGCTACCTAGACCTAGCCATTCTCCAGCAAAAGACACTGTGATGTTCTGTAACAAAATAGATTTAACAACACAAATAATACACAACTCAAGGCCTTAAAAAGGAAACTGTAATATACACTGTTCATGTTGAATAATAATATTCTGAACCAATTTTCCACTAGAACTTATTTACAAAGTTTCCACTGCAGTTTAATCTAATCCCAAAACTATAGTATTAAAGTTTACATGAGGATGAGTGCATAAAATGCCAAAAAGTCATCAAGTTTATGAGTACACATCAATACTAAAGCCTAGTAAATATACACTTCACAGCTTTCTAAGACAACAGTGACTGATAAATTGTCCTCCAGAGTTTAGCTACTAAAAAGTCATAAAACCTATGTAGAATCTGATTTAAGACATCTCTGGTCCTACAAGGCAATATACAGTTGCTATATCAATATAAAAAGAATAGAATAGTAGAACAGAATAGAATAGAATGCATATTTTAGGAAATTAAGTAACTGGAATCTCCTCTATCTTCTCTAAAATATGTATTTTCATGACTTTATAGAAGAAAATAAATTTTACCTTCCAAGTTCAGTCTGAGAATTTATTTTCTCAATTGTTTTGCTAATAGTAAACTATAACTATTTTAAAATTAGAGTTTGGCTTTAAAAACACTACTAGGTGACAAGAACATAGAGTTAAAAAATAAAGGACAAAGATATAAAGTAGTCAATTGAAATTGAACATCCTAACCAAAATGTTTCTTCTCAATTCATGTGAAATGTACTGCATTAGCTATTTGTCTTTACACTGATACCAAAACATTAGTCCTTAAAAAAAAATAAATAATAATAGCAATAGCAACCATATAGTAATAGCTATCATCTATTGAACACCTACTGTGTGCCAGTTACCGGTACTTATATCTACGGTCTCATTTAAATTCTACCACAACCCAATGAAGCAATCATCTTTAGATGATTAACATAGGAGCCTGAGAGTTGAACCTGTGCACATTAGAAGCTAGTAAAATGGAAGAAACCTGGATCTGTCTGATTCACGTATGGACTCATGAGTGTTGCTACATTTCCTTCTTATCTCTCTTACAGTTAGGCTTTTTTTTTTTTTTTTTTAATGCTTATTGGAAAACTTTCAAAAAGAAAATCTTTACTACCAGTATATGATTTGATAGTCTGTTACATTAGTGGCCCCCAAAGAACCACAAACCACACCTCTTATAACTCATATCCTTGTAGAGTCCTCTCCCCCAGAATATAAGCTGGACCTGTGACTAGAAAGGCAGTCATACTCATATGTACACAGCTCTAGAGTGGAACTGATGCTCTGTCAGTTCTAAGCCTTAGCCTTAGGAAGACCTGGCAACTTCTGCTTTTGTACTTTTTGGGGGTCCTGAGTTACCATATAAGAAGTATGTCTTGAGGATCCTAGGATAGCTCAGCGGTTGAGAATATGCCTCCCAATCATGAGGTCCAGGGTTCCATTTCCAGCCCCTGCCTGGGCAACCCCATATACTGAACTGTGGTGCAACTGGTAACTGGTGGAATGGCACAGTGGCAAAGGTTCTGGCCTCCCAAGTGGGAAGCCCCCAATTCAGTTCCCACTCCACACAGCCCCACATCTACCTGTGTGGAACGAAGCTATATCACAACTAACGATGTATAACTATGGACAGTGCTCTGGGCCCTCCCCCATTCTCTCTCTCTCAACTTCTCCCAAACAATAAAATAAATAAATAAATAAATTTATTATATATATGTGTGTGTGTGTGTGTGTGTATATATATATGTGTGTGTGTGTGTGTGTGTGTGTGTATATATATATATATATATATATATAATTTCTGGAGAAAGTACGTGGAAGAGGGTGAAGAGTGAGAAAGGTAGAAGGAAGAAAAAGAGATTGGCATCAAGGCCCAGCCATGTCAGCATTCCAACTGAGTCCTGAAACTACTAAAGCTCCAAACAGGTAAGTAAATATTCTGTCTTGAACATTCCAGACTCAGCTGCCAGACTCAGCTGCCATCTGATTGCAATTACATAAATGTTGCCAGCAAAGTCAGGAGAAATGGCAACTGAGTACCAGTTAATCCCCAGAATAGCAAACAAATAAAATCAATGTTTTTAAAGCTGTTACATTTTGGCATAGTTTCCTATTTAGCAACAAATACCCAAGTCATATGATAAAACAAATGTTTAATTCTTGATTAATGAATAGGATGCATATAATCAAGACCACAGACAACATAAAAAGAATGTCTGCAAAATTACTGCCACAACATTCATAAAGGCACTCATTCAGTATTTACTGAGGTCTAATATATTTCTGGAACTAGGATTATAAAGATGAATAAGGAATGGCATTGACCTCAAAAAACTGTCATTCTGGGGATGCCAGGAAAGCTCAACAGGTTTGAGCACTTGCTTTGCAACTGCAAGGTCCAGGGATCGAATACCAGCCCCGGCCTGTGCAAACCCATATGCTAAACTGTGGCACAACTGGTAACCACATGAAGTCAAAGGTTCTTGCCTCCCATGTGGGAGGCCCCCAGTTCCATTCCCTTCTAGCGCGGCCCCACATCCAGCTGTGTGTAATGAAACTATGTCACAACCAATGATGGACAACTATGGAGACTGCTCTGGACCCTTTCCCCTTCTCTCTGTTGGTCTCTCTCTCTCACCTTCTCTCAAACAATTAAAAAACAACAACAACTGACATTCTGGTAAAGAAGATAATTGCATGCACACATAACTATAATAAAATGTCATATTAAGTTCTTATATAAAGGGTTAACCACAAGCTGCCATTAGAACTCAAAAAGAGCATTCTGCTGGGAAAGAGGATGGGTGTTTAAAGATTCACTGTCAGCTGAAAAAGTAGGGGATGTCACCTTGAATAATGATATTTAGTGGTATTACTATTACGGTTAATATTTATTAAGCACTTCACATGTCCCAGACATTGTGTAAGCATTTTAAATACATTTGTCATTTTATTTCCCACATTGGCCAAGTAAAGTAGGTATAATCTTTATCCTCATGGTACAGATAAGAAAAGTGAGAATCAGGAAAGTTAAGTTTCTCAAGGTCTCATGGCTAATAGGAGCAAGTAACAAATAACTGCAAATATAAGCAATTCACTGATAGACCTCAATAATAAAAGCCTATCCTATATCTGTTTGTTTGGCTTTTTAGAATACAAACTAGGCAGATTATTTACCAAGCTTACAATAATAAGAATCGTTCTTTATCAAAATTATACATATGTAATAATTTATACTGAAAAAATCTATAGAGAAAAACTGGGCACCTATGTTACAGTCACACACTTTTTAGTTAACATCAACTAATTTTACCACGATTGATTCAGAATGCTTGTTTTAATTCTTATCTATATCATTCTATAATTCAAGTGACTTTTGGATTCAACAAACACCTTTCAAAGTGCCATGTTTAAAGACAATTTGTGAAAAGACTTATTCAAGAAAAAATGACTGAAAAGCCAATGTGGTCTTTTGTATGCAAATATAGAGGGTACCAAAAAAATGTTTTCCCCTTTTTTTTTTTTTTTTATCTTTTCACATTTATAGAGAGAAATTATCTTTTTGTCTTCAGTGCATAGTTATTTCTATTTTACTTTTTGACAGATAGAGAGAGAGACAGAGACAGAGACAGTCAGAGAACCAAACTGTGGGAACTCCCCAGTTCAGCACGTGGGTCCTGCCTGGGCCAGAGCCGGGATTCGACCCTCGGTCCTCATGGCCTCAAAGCGAGCGCTCAACCCGCTGAGCCGTCCCGGCTTTCCCTGTATACACATTTTAAGAAAGGAAAAAACTGTATTAAAATTGTAATAATATATACCAATAACAAAAGATGAATACAAGTCATGTTTAACTTCTGCAATTAATTGTAAGAGGTGCTCAAAGTGGTTACCATCAGCATCCAGACACTTCTTTTTTTATTTAAAATTTTATTGTTTTGAGAGAAAGTGAGAGACAGAGAGAAAAGGGGAGGGCCCAAAATATTCTCCATAGTTGTACATCATTAGTTGTGACATGGTTTTATTCCACACAGGTGGATGTGGGCCACCCAGGGCGGGAACTGAACTGGGGCTCCCGCCTGGGAGGTGAGCACCTTTGTTGCCATCTATCCTGGAGATTACCAGTTGTGCCATAGTTCAGCATATGGGGTTGCACCAGGTAGGATCGGGACTTGAACCCCAGACCTCGCAATTGCAAGGCAAGTGCTCAAATGCTGAGTTATCCCAGCATCCCCAGACACTTATGATTATGCCAAACTACTGTTTGAGCAATGGTGACCAAAGTGTCCACTTGTATCGCTGCGCACGCCATTTAAATTTACCATGCATCTCAAACATATCATGAAGCGTGCAATTTTTAGGCACGTTGGAGGTTTTTGTATATTCATGCCTCCATTGTTGTTGTATTTTCACAACATTCTCAAATTTCAAATACCACTTCAAAATGGTCTTGCACTCCTTCAATAACAACCATGCTTCTGCCATTTTCTTTGACTGTCCTGCCTGCCATATGGTGATGCTAGCATTTGTTTAATTAAGGCCATCTTTTGAGCAAACCTCATACTACACATTGCTACCGTATTTCAATCCAACTTCAAAAACTAACACATAGATAATATCTCTTAAAGTGTGTATACATTTTTTGGCACCCCTGGTATATTCGCGGCTTTTTTTCTTGGTTGTTAATTATTCAGTATTGTTTCTAGAGCTTTGCTTCCAGTATTTTGGTGTACCTGAATTAATAATACATTTCAGCCTACCACCAGTGAATGTTTCACAGGTACCTATGTAACAGACTCTATTTACCTCTGTGTTAAAAATTAGATTGCATATGGGAAATTTTTATAATAAATGCTTATAATATACTGCTAACCAAAAAAAAATAAAAAATGGATATGAAGTTGCATATACAGTAATCTCTGAATTTTTCAAAACAGTATGTCTCAAAGGATGCACTAAAATGTTAATAGTGGTTGTCTGTTAAGTAGTAGAATCATGGGTTATTTTTAAATTATTTCATTCATTTTGGTTTTCTCCAGCTCTAGATTTAACCTTTTCTTAGAATACTATAATAGGGATATTTTAAGTACTACTGTAGCAACAAATTATTTCAAACAGATTTGGACTGTTTTGAAAATGGGTAATAGAAGGGGAAGTGAGAGATAAAAGAAGCAATAATAGCTTTCTTTTCTTTGTTGAGCTACTAAGACTTCCTGCCCTGGTTTTCTGAAACAACATTTTTTTCCCCATTGAGTTCTAGTTGTCCCAGTCTTTTACAAGTATGCTGTGTGTTTTCAAATCCTGTGGGAATTATAATCAATATAGAACCTGGTCTTATACATTAGAAATATCACATTACTATTTAAATATTCAAGAAATTATCTAGGGGAAGCTGGGATGGCTCAGTGGGTTAAGCGCGCACTTTGCAGCGCCAGGGACTGAGGATTGAATTCTGGCCCCGGCCAGTGCAGACCCATGTGCTGAACTGGGGAGTTCCCCCAGTTCAAAAAAAAAAAAAGAAATTACCTGAAGTCAACTATTAAAAATTTAAAACAAAACATTATGAAAGACAAATGATCACGTTCCAGATGCTAATACATGCTAGAAAAGCACTGGCTTGAGTTTGCCAATTGTTCCGTTGAATATTGTTGTATAATAACCTAACAAACCTACGATATTCCAAACAATGTTTCATTCTTGAGGATAAACCAGTTTATGACAACACACCTGTGGTTTAGATTAACCTACAGAAATCAGTAGAGAGCTGATGAAGTGTATAGTGTGCCTCAAGAGTGAATGTGCATCGTACATATCATATTTGGCAATCTCGTTAAAGTACAGATTACGTTACAGTAGGTCTGGATGGGGCCTGATTACTACATTGTTCACAAGCTCTCAAGTCATGATGCCACTGCTGTCGTCATGGACCACACTTGTAACAAGGATCAAAGGGATATCACTGACCAGAGATGGGCAGGTTCCTCATCAAATAGTAGTATCTTAATTAGGTCCCAGGATCTGGACCTTTACTCTGAAAGAGCAGAGACTTGGTTTTGTCCAATGCCCAGAGAGACACTGAATCACAGTAACATAACGGCACATGAAGACCAACACGTTCATTTTATAGAATGAAATATAACTGTACACAGACTAGAATATTGCTCTAACTTTAAGCTCCTCTAGTACCTCAAACTATTCCCCTTTGATAATGAATAAAGATGAAATGCACAGCTTAGGGCCTAGGCCCAGATTGTGGCAACATCATCAAGGTAGTTTCACTCTGTGAGGTATACTGACTGGTCAGCTGACATCATCATGTGACATCCTGATCAGCTATCTCTACTCAACAACAAGCAGGAAGCCTACTAATGATGAAAAACACAATGGAAGTTAAATCTAAAAATGAATACACAAGAATTTAGGTTTTTCCTATCTGTGTTGTTTTTTGGGTAATAGTCTAATGATCAGCCATCAAAGGAAAGAGTAAATCCATGAGGGCAGTGGTCTATTTCCGGGACCACAGTATTTCTAGGACCTAAAAGAATTTCTGTCTCACAGCAAGCACCTAATGAATATTTATTGAGTGAATGAACAAATAAGTATTTAAGAAGAGTAGGAGTTAATTTCTTTGGTATGTACATCTTAGTACCAAGGATTCCAGTGAGATATGGAGAACTATTCTTAAAGATTTCAAAATCAGTCAGGCCAGACTAGCTGTAAACATTATCTGACTTCCTGAAGAAAATGAACATCTCCCTAGCCTTTAACTTACTCAAACAGTAAGAGTTGCAGACTACCCTTGCATTCCTACACAGAACTTCCTTTTCTCTGAAGATAGAGGGTAGGGCATAAAACTTAACCACAAGAGAAACTGCTACATGCTGGCAGTTGTTTTTAACAGAATAACTTAAAAGATTTTTACTGGTCCTTCTAGACTTTCATAGACTTGATTTCTTAACATGATACAATTTTTCTAAAAGATTTATTTTGTTGTTTTGAAAGAATGTGTGAAAGAGAGAGAGAGAGAGGGGAGAGGGCCCAGAGCAGTCTCCATAGTTGTACCTTACTCAATGTGACATGGTTTTATTCTACACAGGGGCTGTGGGGCCACTTTAGGCAGGAGCCAAACTGGGGCCTCCTTCCTAGGAGGTGAGAACCTTCACCGCCATCCTGGTGCTTACCGGTTGCACCATAGTTCAACATATGGGTTTGCACAGGCCATGGCTGGGGCCAGGGCTCAATCCACAGACTTCGTGGTTGCAAAGAAGGCACTCAACCTGTTAAGCTATCCTGGCATCCCCTACGTGACACAAATTTCATGAGAGATTTTTCTTTCTTTCTTTCTTTTTCATGAGAGATTTTTAAAGGGTAAAAAATAAAAGCAAAAATAAAAAGTATGCTGAGCTCTTCAAAAGGTTTAAGAGTTATGATACTACCCAGCATTCCTAAGTATATACTTATTAAAATAACTGAAAACATGTTCACATAAAAGTTTGTACATGAGGGAAGCAGGGATGGCTCAGTGGGTTAAGCACTCACTTTGCAGCCCCGGGGACTGAGGATCAAATCCCGGCCCTGGCCTGTGTGGACCCATACGCTGAACTGGGGAGTGTCCCCAGTTCAGTTCTCACCGGGGTGAGACCCTGACCCAGTTCCTGCCCTGTGCAGCCCCAAGCCCACCTGTGGAATGAAACTATGTGGAAAAACAAATGATGTGCAACTATGGAGACTGTTCTGGGCCCTCCCCCTTCTCTGTCTGTCTCTCTCTGTATCTCTCTCTCTCTCTCTCTCTCTCTCTCTGTCAAAAACAATAAAAATAAAATTAAAAAAAAAAATTTTTGTACATGAATATTCTCAGCAACATTATTCTTAATAGCCCAAAAGTGAAAATAACCCAATTGTCTATTAATTGATGGATGGATAAATAAAATGTGGTATATCCATACAACAAATACATTATTCAGCCATAAAAAAAATGAAGTAATTTGAAGTACTGATGATACATACTACCAAATAGATGAACCTTAAAAACATAAAGTTAAATCAAAGAAGCCAGTCACAAAAGGACAAACAGTGTATGATTCGTGGAATAAGCAAATCCAAATAGAGACAAAGTAATTTAGTCATTGCCAAGGGCAACAGCTAATGGGTATTGGGTATAGGTTTTCTTTTTGGGATGATGAAAATGTTCTGGAATTAGATAGTAATGATGGTTGCACAACTTTAGCAGTGATGGTTGCACAACTTTGTGAATATACCAAAAACTGCTGAATTGTATATCTACTTTAAGGCACAAATTTTATGGTATGTGAATTATCTCATTAAAAAATCATATGCCCCCTCAAAATAAAATCAGCATGTAAAAAATATATACAAAGGAAAGCATCCCTTCCTCTCTGCTCTTGTCATCCATCCTCCATGCAAAATCTTTGAATAAAAAGCCATGTATTTTATGTAGTTATTCTAAAAAGGACTGGAACCCTAAAAATGCCCTAACCACAAACAAAATGTTATTTTGATAACATTTTTGTAACACAAATAGATCTTCCTTAAAATGCAAGTTGACAGAGGACTTATTCTACAAACCCAAACATGTTCCGGTTCACAAAAGAGAACTACATTATTACTCAGTCTAGTCAGAGGGTAATGTCATCAGAAACCAAACTGTGATGGATGTTCTGTTAATGCTTTCTGCCTCAAACCAGAAAATGGGCCTCAAATACAAAATAAAAACCCATTCTAAACTACACTAAATTATCAGAAGGTGTGTCCCATATTTAAATTATTGAAAATAAAATTTAGGTCTGAAAACTGAACCACTCAGGAAGGGATCATAAAAAAATTTCCACACACTCAATATCACACCAGAAATAAAAGTACTATTCCTAGGTGCTAATAAACTCATTCATTTAGTGTTAATTCTACTGCTTTTTAATTGCTGATGCAGTTAAACAATAGTTCTACTCACATATAAGGTATCTTAACTACTTCAAACATTAGTCATACAAGTGATACTTTAATCTCTTTTTAAACAATGTCCTAGATTTAGAATCTCTATTTTAAAATAGCAGAAGGAATAATGCAGATATTTTTTAATGGAAATCAAGATGAAAACATTGAAAGACCTTGAAAAGCATAAAGCATTCACCAAATCAAGATAACCATATCTGGGTTTTGTTCCTAAACTATGAAGGTGCCTGGCCTACACCAGCTCTACTAGGATTTTAAAATACTAATATCCAAAACCTAAAGCATGTTCAGTATCCTTAATGATGATGTCTGAGTATCAAAGGCACTGTTATTATATTACTGCACTATTCTACCAACTGTACATTTCCAGATTCTGTGCAGCATGGGAGGCAGGTACTAGGATGACAACACAGATTGATATCAAATGTGATGCAGAAAAATCCCGCCCACTCAAATGATGGATTCCCACTCACTCAAATGATTCCACTCAACATGGAAGCCCACTCATTCAAAAAGCACGTATTAATCACCTATGTTAACAGTAGTTTGAGAATTATCTGTACTACCACACACTGGCAGTGTGTTATATCTTTTTCTGTACATGTTTCAGGGTGTAGAGAAACCATAGGGCTTTCTGATATCTTTGAAAGCCATGTCCCCAGAGAACAGATAACTGGTGTCATTTGAAAGTATTTAGCTTCTCTTTCGGTATTCATCTCTTTAAATCTGTTTTTCCATTTCCCTATACCTTTGGATTCCATCCCTCCCTCGGGTACTTCGTTTTCCATTTTTTGCTCTTTCAACAGAGCTTCACCCTACATTCTAAACCATCTAGAATGGGGTTATGCTAAATGGTTTTTAAAGTGCATTCAAGATCACATGAGATATTAAGCACTATTCTC
Organism: Craseonycteris thonglongyai; assembly: GCA_004027555.1. Classification (NCBI taxonomy): domain Eukaryota; kingdom Metazoa; phylum Chordata; class Mammalia; order Chiroptera; family Craseonycteridae; genus Craseonycteris; species Craseonycteris thonglongyai. The sequence continues at coordinate 14,078 of PVKE010005703.1, forward strand.
AGGCATTAGTCCCATTCATTTAGTGTTAAAGCTACTACTTCTCGATCTCTCTCTCTCTCTCAATCGCTCTCTAATCCTCCCCTTCCAATATCCATTTTGCGTCCACCGTTAGTCCTCCCGAAGTCACCGGCCCACCACCTTTTCCTCAGGCTCCCTAAAATCAGCCTCCCTTCCCCAGAAGACGTGTTCCCAAGAATCTCCACCGTCCCAAACTCTCGTCTGTCACTACAACGCTCTGAGACGTCTTGGACTTTTTCTCTGGTCCCTCATTCTCCACAATCTCGAACCCCACCCCTATCCCCACCACCGTCACAATTTAGGGAACGCCCCCTCACACTCTCCCTGGATCCCCCAAAACGCGCCTCTTCCCCTCAGGTTAAGACGCACCCTCCGCACCCACTGTCCCCATTTCCAGAGCCTACCAGAGCTTGCACCGTCAGGGCCTCTTCCCTTCTTCCTTCAGAGTTCCGGACGCTCCCACCTCTCAGAGCCCTCGTGGCCCTCGCCCACCCGCCGGGCTTCGCGCGCGCTCCCCGGGGCCCACGGCGCCCCTCCCGACGCGGCCCTCCGACCTGCCTCCGCGCCGCCCGCAGTCCCTGCAGTCTCTGGCCCAGCTCCCGCCGGTAGCTCTGCGCCGCCTCTACGTTCTCGCGGGCCTCCTGCAGCAGCAGCTCGGGCTCCAGCTCCATCGCTGCCTCGTCCAGCCGCGCGGCCAGCGGCTGCGGGAGCGGTTCCGGACTGTCCCGGGCGCCGCCGGGCGGTCCAGCGAGGCCTGCAGCAGGCGGAAGCACCGCCCCGCTCGGACGCCGGCGGCCTTGATTGACAGCCGCGCCGGCGCTGGGCGCGAGGGCATCTGGTTCCCGGCACGCCCGCCGCACACGCTCAGCGGCCTCCTCCCGGCTCCCGAGCCGACGCTGGCCTGCGGCGCGTCTCAAGTCCGGCCAGGGGGCACGGGAAGATGTACAGCTACACCTTCTGCAGTGCTCCCACGTCTTCTTTCATTCTGGCTTCCTTGAATCTCCTTGTCTCAGAGGAGGAAACCGTGGGGTTTAAACCATAGGGCCCTTACATTCTCGTTGTCCTACCACCCTAGTAAACGAGCATCCCAGCAGCAGCAGCAGGTATTTTGGAAGGTTACTATGATGAACGAGGCATCACGCTTGGAGGGATCAAAGCCAGGAACTCGTAGTCTAACGAGGGAGCCAAAACAGGCCTAAGCGTTGACTAGCGGTAGGTACTGCAATCCTGGCAGAAGTCCAGGAAAGGTGTTAGCAAACTTTTTTCTTTTCTTTTTTTAAAAGATTTATTATTTCTGACAGAGACAGAAAGAAAGGGGAAGGCCCAGAGCAGTCTCCATAGTTACGTGTCATTAGTTTTCGACATAGTTTCATTCCACAGGTAGGCGTGAGACTGGCTGCGCAGGGCAGGAACTAAGCTGGGGGCCTTCCGCATGGACCTCGCCCAGGTGAGAACCAAACTGGGTGCACACCCCAGTCAGCATATGGGTCGGATCTTCGGACCTGGGGCTGCCAGGCGAGTGCTCAACCCGCTGAGCCATCCGGGCATCCCCAGCAAACTTTTTCTGTAAGAGCCAGGCAATAAAAATTGGGAGCTCAGCAGACCATAAGTTCTCTGCTGCAATATAGTATTAATAAATGGTACAAACCTTTACTGACACTGAAATTTGAATTTCACATCCTTTTCACGTGTCAAAAATATTCCCTGCAATTTTTTTCAACTATTTAAAATAGTAAAAACTATTCTTTGTTCAGGGGCGAAGGAAAGAAGGAGGGAGGGAGGGAGGGAAGGAAGAAAGGAAGGAAAGGAAGGAAGAAAGGAAAAAGGAAAGGAAAGGAAAAAGGAAATAACAGGTGTCTCAGATTTGGTCCTGGGCCATAGTTTGCTGACCTATGGCCAAAGATTGTAGTTCGAACTGAATGTTGTTTCATCCAGGAAACAGACAGAACTTGATTTGCTCAGGGTTACAGGATGAATCTGTACTAGAAGCTAGATAAATTCCGGTTTTCCTGGGCCAGACTAAAGCTCTTTCTACCACATTGCTTTGTGCTAAGTAAATGACACCTGGAACTGGAGAAATTTTGAAACGGGAAGCCTTTCTGGAGAAAATGAAAAATTAGCCTTATCCTGAAGATTAAGGTAGCCTGACAGTTAATATTGTATTAGCTAATGAATGTCCTTTATTGTTTAAGGCAGCTTGAGTTTATTTTTCTGTAACTTGCAACTGAAGGTGTCCTAAAGAATACAAGATAAAAGAAGGCACAGACAGGAAAAGTAGGGAGATTCAAGATATAATTGACTACGTAAAAGATGCAAATATATACTAAAGATATTTAGGAACATCCTGCATAAATAAAAGGGCCATTGAAGTAGAATCGGGAAAGACTGACAAAAACAAAATATATTAACATGTATATTCTCAGCCTTGGCGCTTATACTCTGGACCTACCAATGAAGTGAGTTTTGCCTTCACTACCTCACCTTAACGTTGTCTTCGACCTGGTTCCCCTGCTCCTGTAGTGCAGAATTGAGAAAAATGACTAAAGAGGCAGGTGAGAAAGGGGAAGCTGGGTATGGAGAGGTTTGCATTGAATAATTGAGGGAGAAACTCCAGAGCACTAACGCAGAGTAAAGAAATGGGAGTGGAGAAGAGAATATTTAGAGGAGTTTTTATGACTTATGAATTGGAGACTGTCAGAGATATGACAATACAATACATGATTCTGGACTGGATCCATTTGCTATAAAGGGCATCATTATGACAACTGATTAAACTTGAATGGGTTCTGAGGATTCAATGGTAATAAAGTATCAATGTTAACTCCTGTTTTTGATGGTTACGTTGTGGGTTCATAGAATGTATGATTAGGGTGCTGGCAATTTATTCTCAGTTTATTCAGGAAAAAAGTTTTTGCATTGTATTACAACTTTTCTGTAAGTTAGAGATTTCTATAAATTTGAGTTTTCAAAATTAAAAAATATATAGCCCTAATAAAAATTTAAGAGACACATGTCAAGATTAAAATTCTCTCAATTTTATTGCAGCACAGTATTTCTTTGTGAGTTGCTATTTAAAAACTAGGTCCTAAGACTTGAGTTGTGGCCGGCTGATTCTAAAAAATGTCTTAATAGTATTATATATGCAAAAAGGGGAGTCAGAGTAAAAATTTGTCAGTATGTGCCCAGTACAGTTAGGAACTTTTTGAGAAGTTGGAGAAAAGAGAGAGGAAGGCTTCACTGATCAAATGACCAAAGTATTCTGGACTGAATCAAGTTTACCAAACAATTCTCTGTTTACAACTTGAGATTCCAGCTGTTGCAATTTTTTGGCAATTATATTCATATTGTAAATAAACAAATGAGCAAGTTGCTTTGTTTCTTGTCTTATTAGCATAAGGAATCTTTGCCCTTTAATCTGCTCACCTCTGGGTATACTTGAAAAGTCAATTCTAGACCAATATGATGCCACAAAGATTAAAAACAAAACAGTGAAAAACACCCAGCTCTGTAAAATCCGGTCTGATGGCCTGCTGGCTTCTATCATTGCCACCTGCAGGTCAATCTTCCTCTGTATTCTATCTTCCTCTGTGTTATCAACCAGAGTATTTAGTCTTTAGGAACTTGTGCTCTGAAGTTAAAAACGTTTCCAAAAATTTCAAGCCTGGGGTGGGGGTGGGGGGGTAGTTTACAAGATTTCCTTCAGTTTTCTTTGTATTATTATTTTTGTGTATAGTGTGGATATATTATTAGATACATATTTCTTGCTTCCCATCAGTTAGTAAATCAAGGAAATAAAGTTGATTGAGACTAATATCAGTGTCTTGGCTTTATGGACATTTTCCTTTTAATTTAAAAAATCTATTTATTTATTTATTTATTTATTTATTTATTTATTTATTATTGTTTTGACAGAGAGAGAGAGAAGGAGGAGGGCCCAGAGCATTCTGCATAGTTGCACATCATTAATTTTCAATATAGTTTCACTCCACAGGTGGGTGCAAGGCTGCGCAGGGCAGGAACCAGGCCTGGGGCCTCCCACATGGGAAGCTCGCCCCAGTGAGAACCAAACTGGTGGGCACACCCCAGTTTAGCATATGGGTCCGCACAGGCCAGAGCCAGGATTCAATCCTCGGACCCTGGGGCTGCAAGACGAGCACTCAACCCACTGAGCCACCCTGGTATCCCCTCCTTTTATTTTTTTAAAAATATGTTGTAAAGCTCTCCAGGGTAGGATCAATTCTGTTCAAGTAGCTTTAGAGGACACACAAAACATATTATGTTCAAGAACATTCAATAAATTCTTTTTTTTTTTTTAAGATTTATTTTATTGATTTTTGACAGAGAGAAACAGAGACAGAGAGAGACAGAGAGAAGGGAAGGGCCCAGAGCAGTCTCCATAGTTGACATTTGTGACATATAATTTCACTCCACAGGTGGGCACAGGGCTGCACAGGGCAAGAACTGGGCCGGGAACCTCCCACATAGGTCCCAGCGAGAACTGAACTGGGGGCACACCCCAGTTCAGTATGTGGGTCCGCATGGGCTGGGTCCAGGATTCGATCCTTGGTCCCCGGGGCTGCAAAGCGAGCGCTTAACCCACTGAGCCATCCCAGCTTTCCCAAATTCTATTTTTTACTGACAATCTGTGCTTAAATTTTGCTATTCCCTTAAACCATTTGCCTATCTTTTTCCCTTATTTCACTGTCTAACCTCTGTAAAGGCCAACATTCTAACTTAAGCCTCTATCATATTATACCTGGACTAAAGCCATATGGCTTTTCTTTTCTTTTTTAATTGTTAAGTGTATTGGGATGACATTGGTTGATATCAATTATTGTTTCCAGGTGTACAATTCTACATTACATTGTCTATACATCGCATTATGTGCTCACCACCCAGAATCAGCTCACTTTCCATCACCATATGTTTGATTCCCCCTCTCTAATCCTGCCACCCATCTCTCCCATCCCTCAAATAACCACTAAACTATTGACTGTGTCCATGAGTTTTTGTTTCTTTGTTCCTTTCAGTTTTATATTCCACCTATCAGTGAAATCATATGTTTCTTGATTCTTTCATTCTGAATTATTTCGCTTAATAAGATGTTTTCAAGGTCCATCCATGTTGTCACAAATTGTTGTATTTCATCTTTTCTTATTGCTGAGTAGTATTCCATTGTGTAGATGTACCACAACTTCTTTATCCAGTCATCTATCAGAGGACACTTTGGTTGAATCCATGACTTAGCCACCATGAACAGTGCTGCAATGAACATTGGGGGTACATACATTTTTGCGGATTAAGGTTTTTGGGTTTTTTGGGTAGATACCAGAAGAGGGATTGCTGGGTCATATGGCAATTCCATTCCTAGTTTTTTGAGGAATCTCCATACTGCCTTCCATAGTGGTTGCACCAATTTACATTCCCACCAGCAGTGTATGAGGGTTCCTTTTTGTCCACAGCCTCTCCAGCACTTGTTATTCCTTGTCTTGTTGATTATAGCCATTCTAACAAGTGTGAGGTGGTATCTCATTGTGGTTTTAATTTGCATTTCCCTAATTGCTAGTGTTGTTGAGCATTTTTTCATGTATCTGTTGGCTGTATGTCTTCAGGGGAGAAGTGTCTGTTTAGGTCTTCTGCCCATTTTTTAATTGGATCGTTTTTTTGTTGTTGTTGAGTTGTATGAGTTCTTTATATATTTTAGAAATTAGCCCCTTATCAGAGGCATTGTTTGAAAATATTTTCTCCCATTCGGTTGGTTTCCTTTTTACTTTGTTGATGGTGACCTTTGCTGTGTAGAAGTTTTTCAGTTTGATATAGTCCCATTCATTTATTTTTGCTTTTCCCTTGCCTTTTGGGTCAAGTTCATAAAGTGCTCTCTGAGCCCAAGGTCTAGAAGTTTAGTGCCAATGCCTTCCTTTATGCACTTTATAGTTTCGGATCTTATATGAGGTCCTTAATCCACTTTGAGTTAATTTTGGTATATAGTGACAGTTAACAGTCCAGATTCATTCTTTTGCATGTGGTTTTCCAATTATCCCAGCACAATTTCCTGAAGAGGCTTTCTTTTCCCCTTTGTATATCTGTTGCTCCTTTATCAAAGATGATCTGTCCGTATATTTCTGGGTTTTCAATTCTGTTCCATTGGTTTGTATGTCTGTTTCTCTGCCAATACCAAGCTGTTTTGATTATTGACGCTTTATAGTATAGACTGAAGTCAGGGAGCGTGATCCCTCCAGCCTTATTTTTTTTCTGGAGGATTGCTTTGGCGATTCGGGGCCTTTTGTGATTCCATAAGAATCTGATAATTTTTTTAATCTATTTCTTGAAAGAATGTCTGTGGGATTTTGATGGGAATTGCATTAAATCTGTATATTGCTTTGGGTAATATGGCCATTTTAACTATGTTAATTCTTCCAATCCATGAACATGGAATATCCTTCCAATTCTTTGTATCTTCTTCAATTTCTTTCAATAGTGTCTTATAGTTTTCCATGTATAAGTCCTTCACGTTCTTTGTTAAGTTTATTCCTAAGTATTTTATTTTTGTTTTGATCGCAAATGGTATCGTTTTTCTCATTTCTTTTTCTGAAGTTTTGTTGTTTGTATATAAAAAAAGCTGTGGATTTTTATACATTGATTTTGTATCCTGCAACTTTACTATATTCATTTATTATTTCTAACAGTTTTCTGGTGGAGTCTTTAGGATTTTCTTTTTTTTTTAATTGTTAAATTTATTGGGGTAACATTGATTGACAACAACTACATAGTTTCCAAGTGCATAAGGCTTTTCTTTGTTTACCCCCTCCATCTAGCCTATGTATATATATTTATTTCACTGAACACATATTGAGAATGTACTGTATACAAACCCCTACTTTATCTCTTTTTTTTTTTAAGATTTATTTTTATTGTTTTTTGACAAAGAGAGAAACTGAGAGAGAGACAGAGAGAATGGGGAGGGCCCAGAGCAGTCTTCACAGTTGACAGCATTAGATTTCTATATAGTTTCACTCCACAGGTGGGCATGGGGCTGCACAGGGCAGGTACTGGGCCAGGAGCCTCCCACATAGGCCCCAGCAAGAACTGAGCTGGGGGCACTCCCCAGCTCAGCATATGGGTCCGCATGAGCCGGGCCCAGGATTCAATCCTCGGGCTCCGGGGTTGCAAAGTGAGTGCTTAACCTGCTGAGCCATCCCAGCTTCCCCTCCTATTTTATCTTAAGACAGACCCAAGTCCTATCTCTCTGTCATTTACCTTCTTAAAAGATTGTTTTACAGTTGTCATTGCACTCGCAAAAAAACTTTTAATGTTTATTTATTATAGTCAAAGCTTCTTTCCCTGAACATCATGGCTCTTACTCTTAACTTCACCTCCCAATATATTATTCAGTCCTACCTCTTGAGTCAAAATAGCCTGTTCCTCCTGTCTTAAACAGTCCACTTATGTTTCCTATGTCTGTCATTATACCCATGCTCACTCTGTTTTGTCCTACCTGGGTGCTTTTCCTCACTGATTGTCATTTACCATAGTTAATAATACCTTGATTCATCCAACAGATATTTGTTGAGTACAGTTGTCTTCTGTTATTTGCAGGGAATATGTCCCAAGACTCCCCAGTGGATGCCTGAACTCCTATACATATATACTATATTCTTTCCTGTTCACACATATCTTCTTACTTAAAGGAATCACATCTGTTTTGGCATATTGGAATTGCCAGCATCACTACGTTAGAACTTTGGGGCTCTTATTAAATAAAATAAGAATTACTTGACCACAAGCACTGCAACAGTCAATCTGATAACTGAGATGGCTACTAAGTGACTAATGGGTGGGTAGCATATGTAAGATGGACACACGGGACAAAGAGATGATTCACATCCCAGGAGACACAAGGTGGGACAGAGGAGGAAGGCACAAGATTTCTCCACACTACTCATAATGGCATGCAACTTACAATATATGAAGTATTTATTTCTGGAATTTTCCACTTAATATTTTCGGACTGAGGGTGATTGAGAGTACTTGAAACCCCAGAAAATGAAACTGCAGATACGGGGATGGGGACTGCTACTGTAAACTCTAAAAAGACAGGCATTTTTGTCTGCTTTGTTTACAGTTGCTTTGTTCATAGCTGACACATATCAGGCAGACCTTCAATAGTATTTATTAAACGAATAAATGGGTGGGTAGATTGATGGATGGATATAGCACAGCACATGACAGTGAAGTATGCAATTGAAAAAAAAAAGGACATTAGTTAAAATTAGATATTCCACATCAATTGCCTGATTCCATGCATTTCGGTGACCCCTCCACATTGTTTTCACCCAATGTATGACATATAAGCAGCCCTGTCCCCAAAGAGATTGGAAGAGAAACTGAATGGTCCCAGAGAAAAGACCTATACCCATTAACATTGAGAAATTCCCCAATTAAAAGGCCAGCTCATCTCCTGATCATACTACAGGAGAGCCCACTAAATGAGTCCCACTATGCTGAAAACCTTCAATCAGTTTTAACAGTTTTTTAAAACAGCTGTATTGAGGGGAAGCCAGGATGGCTCAGCAAGTGAAGTGCTCGCTTTGCAGCCCCTGGGACTGAGGATCAAATCTCAGCCCTGACCTGTGTTTGCGTCCTCCCCTACAGCACCTGGCTCAAGGGGGTGTGCCTCCCATGCAGGAGGCCCCCAGCCCAGTTCTCACCCTGTGCTGCCCCAGCCCACCTGTGTGGAAGGAGACCATGTGGAAACCTGATGACATACAACTATGCAGACTGCTCTGGGCCCTCCTCCTTCTCTCTGTCTCTCCTTGTCAAAAACAATAAAATAAATGTTAAAAAAATAAAACAGCTGTATTGAGTAAAACAAATTTGCAATAAAATGCATGTATTTAATGTACACAATTCGACAAACATTTTAATGAGTAATTAGATACCTGTGGAACCATTACTACAATCAAGATAAACATTTCCATCACTCCCAAAGTTTCCATGTAACCCATTTCTTTGTAGTTCATCCCTCCTTCAACCCAGGCAACAACTGATCTGCTTTCTGTCACTAGGGATTAATTTGCATTTTCTTAAATTTTACATAAATGGAATCATACAGTATGTACTGTTTTTTTCATCTGGCTTCTTTTACTCTGAGTAAGGATTCTGAGATTAATTCATGTTGTTTCACATATTAATAGTTCTTTCCTTTTTATTAATGAGTAGTAGTATCCCATGGTATAGATGTATCACAATGTGTTTATTCATTTACCTTTTGATAGGTTGTTCCCAGGTTTTGACTATTACAAATAAAGCTGCTATGAAGATTTATACAAGTGTACAAATCTGTGTAATATTACCATATTGGGAAGGTGGGAGGAGAGGAAGTGTTGAGGGTGGTATTATAAGAAAGTTAAATCCTGGGGATGCCGGGATGGCTCAATAGGTTGAGCCCTTGCCTTGCAACTTCGAGGTCCAGGGATCAACTCTCAGCCCCTGCCCATGCAAATTCATATGCTGTACTATGGAGCATCTAGTAACTGCCAGGATGGCAGTGAAGGTTCTTGACTCCCATGTGGGAGGCCCTTGGTTTGGCTCCGCCCTGCACAGCCCCACATCTTTGTTTGTGGAATTAAACTGTGTCAAAACTAATAATGTACAACTATAGAGACTACTCTGGCACTCCCTTCTTCTCTCTCTCAAACAATAAAATAAATCTTAAAAAATATATATATTATTTATTTATTTATTTTTAAGATTTATTTTACTGTTTCTGGCAGAGACAGAGAGAAACAGGGACAGAGAGAGAGAAGAGGGAGGTTCCATGGCAGTATTCATAGTTGCACGTCATTGGTTTCTACTTAGTTTCATTCCACAGGTGGATGTGGGTTTGTGCAGAGCAGGAGGTGGGCTGGGAGAACCAAACTGGGGGTACACTGCAGTTCAGCATGTTGGTCTGCATGGGCCAGGGGCCAAATTCGATCCTTGGACCCTGGGGGACTGCAAAACGAGTGCTCAACCTGTGGAGCCACCTGGGCATTCCCTTTTTGTTTATTGTTTTTTAAAGATTTTTGGAGAAGCTGGGATGACTCAGTGGGTTAAGGGCTCGCTTTGCAGCCCTGGGGACCGAGCAGTCTCCATAGCTGTACATCATTAGTTTTCCATATAGTTTCACTCCGCAGGTGGGCACGGGGCTGTGCAGGGCAGGAACCAGGCTGGGGGCCTCCCGCATGGGCCCCAGCAAGAACCAAACTGGGAGCACACACCAGTTCAGCATATGGGTCTGCATGGGCCAAGGCTGGGATATGATCCTCAGACAACCGGGCTGCAAAGCAAACACTCAACCTGCTGAGCCATCCTGGCATCCCAGTTGCTGTTTTTTGGTTTTTGGGGGTTTTTTTTAGAAAAAGAAAGTTAAAGCCTTAACCACCATACTAAGGCATTAATTACATTGGGTTGTTGTTTTTTTAAGATTTACTTTTTTAATATTTGAGAGAAGGTGTGTGTCTGTGTGTATGAGAGAGAGAGAAGTGGGGAGGACCCAGAGCAGTCTCCATAGTTGTACATCATTAGTTGTGACATGGTTTCATTCCACACAGGTGGATGTGGGGCCGTTCATGGTGGGAGCCCAACAGGGAGGCCCCAACAGGGGACCTCCCATGTAGGAGGCAAGAACCTTTCCTGCCAAGCCATCTCAGTGGTTACCAGTTGTGTCCCAGTTCAGTGTATGAGGTTTGCACTGGTCAGGGCCAGGAATTGATCCCTGGACCTTGCAATTGTGAGGCAAGCACTCGATCACTGAGCTATCCCGGCATCCCTAATTAATACAGCATTAAATTGTGAAATCAATAAATAGCTGTATTATGGTAGTATTTAAAAAATAAGGAGGTATTTACACTGCTAGAAGAATTCTGAACGTGGCTGTCTCTGGAAAATAGAACTTGGGTATGAGATAGTAATTAGCCATATTTGATAATGAGTTTTGTAATGTTCTGACATTTTAGACCAAATATAGGCATTACTTTGATAAATATAAAAATTAATAATTTTAAAATGTAGGGGTTAGCCAGATGAGGAAGATAGTCACAAACAACATGGGCACACTGTAAATGCTAAATTGTTATACAAATATGAGTGTTCATTTACTTTAAAATGGATAAATACCATGAGCTCCTAAATAAGAGATATGTAAAATATTAATTGCATGTCTAAATATAAACTTAATACAAATACTTAATAATCGAATGCAGTTTAAATGCTTAGTGATTTAGAAGAATAAAAAGTGCTGGAGACATACCCTATAATCCAGCAATTTCACTTTGAGGTGTGTATTCTAGAAAAACAATACATGTGTTCAAGGAAACATGGACAAGAATGTTCATTGAGTCATTGGATAACAGAAAATTGGAGAAAACCTAAATGTTCACCACTAAGGAAATGGATAAATAAAATGTGCACAATTGGATGGAATGCTCAGAAATGAAAGGGAATGAATTAAATCTCCATGTGTCATGGATAGCTCTTGAAAATGATGAATGGAAAAAAATGGCTGAGTGACATTTACAATGTTACCTTTTATGTAAAGAAAACTAAAGATTTTTCTATGCATACATATATGTATGTAAATGTATAAAAAGGGCTGCAATGCTATCCACCAAATACCGGTAGGTAATATTGGCGACCACTGGGACAAAGAGGAAGAGACTAAGTTTGGGGGTGGAAGTCAAGGAGACTTTCTGTTCTCTATAATTTTCTCGTTTATTTCTCCTTCTCCTACTACCCTCTGCCTTTGACCCCCTTCCCCCTCCTGCTTCTCCTCCTCTTCCTCATCTTTCTCCTTGGGCAATGTTCTTATATTACATGAGTTATTTTTAAAAAATCAACCAAACAACTAAACAGTATATACTTAGTGTAGGCTCCTTTCCTGAAAAGAAAACCTTATCCAGGGCTTTCACAGAAAAAGTAGTTACCTCTGATTTCATCAGAGAAATTTGAATCCTCTGTGTCAGGCATGTCCCACCTGTGGCCCAGGACAACTTTGAATGTGACCTAATACAAATTCTTAACACGTTATGACATTTTTTGGAGACCTTTTTTTTTTTTTAAGCTCATCAGGTATCCTTAGTGTTAGTGTATTTTATGTGTGGCCCAAGACAATTCTTCTAATGTGGCCCAGGGAAGCCCAAAAGGTTGGACACCACTGCTCTATGTCATCAAGACAATAGCAAATATCATCAAGATGAACACAAATACATCAATAGTTAGTATCAGTTTGCATAACTCGATTTAACAAAGTGGCTTCCGTTATGATTTGATGTGTCCTTTGGTTTGTCTTGTTTCAGCTCTTACACACCATGCAGTCAAAACTATGCACTCAGACAAAGTAAACATACTCTGTACTTATGTAACTGCAATTTCCATGTTAAAAAAAAAGGTAAAGGAGAAACAAATCTATGAAAACAATGCAAATGATGTATGAGATTATCATCACTATACTTGTAAACTACTGGTATCCTGCAGCTGAGGCGATGACCTTGGGCTCCTAGCTGCTCGCGAGGACGAAGCCATGGGGAGAAATTCCTCTTTAGTTTAATTAAATATTAAAAGTCTAAGTGTCAGACCTTGAATGGGCGTATCTCGAGGTAGGACGCTTGCCAAAATAACATTTTATTCCGTGTGGAAGGAATGTAATCAATTGTTATTTCGTTTTCTGTATTTTTCAGATTTACAGTTTTATGGGTCAAAAGTCTAGCGTTTCAATTTTGTCACTAACGGACGTTAGTCAAATCATGTTCTCATCTGTGAAACTGGGCGTGGGAACTTCGAACCCCCCAAATCCCTGCTATTTTTACAGTGTCATAATTCCGCTTCCTGCAGGTTCGCCAAAGACGTATTTTGGCCCTCTCAGTGCACCGTCCTCGCAGCCTCTCGAAATAATTCTAAGCTCCGCCCCCTGCGCTCCAGTCGGCGCGAAAACCCAATTGACAAGAACTCCCTCTGAAGCCCCAGGGTCCGATCTGCGTTCTTCCTGTTTTACCTGTCGGGGTCCCAGTTCCCAGCGCTCAACCTGAACTGCCGGACTCGAGGGCACCCCGCGCTCACCTTCCGCGCCCTGGGTCTCCCACTGCCCGCGCTTTTTCACCGCCTCTTCCCGCTTTCGACTTGTCCGAGCTGGGCCAGGCCTCCGCGACCGCACCGGGCGGGTGGGCGCGGGGAGTCCGAGGCGGACCCCACAACTCAGTTCCCCGCTCCTGCGGGAGCCGGGCGCCTCCATGGCCTGTAGCCATGCCGGGCCCGGCCGTACAAGGTCCTAGGAACCGGGATTCCGGGAAGCAGGGAGCATGGTGGGGGTTCTCGCCATGGCGGCGGCAGCTGCTCCCCCTCCGGTGAAGGACTATGAAATTGAGGTGAGCTTGAGTCTCCCTCCGTCTTTTGGAGATTGAGTGAAAGGTGATCCTGACTTTGCATCTACGAGGGGCAAAGAAAAGAGGGACGTATGGTGAACAGCCCCACTGTTGTGACATTGTGTAGAACAATTGCTGTAGTGTGTCGTTTCTTAAAGTGATAGGTCCTAACAAACATTGGGATTGTGAGATGTTTGCAGGCCAGTTAAGTTAGAACGTAAGATAACCTCGACCAGTTTCCAGATCCTGAAATACGGGTGGAATTTAATGTTTTGGACTGGTGAAATGTCATGGAGAATCCTAGGGTTAAGGCTTAGTTAATGATACAGGATCATAGAACTTTAGCGTCGAAAAGAATCTTTAAATTCAACGATTTCATCTATCTACCTATTATAGGAATGTCATTTAGTATGTCACTACAGGAATCAAACATGGTACTTGGGAACAAAAGTCGATTTCTCGTGGCTCTAGAGTTTAATGTACAGCAGTTAGAAGTCCCAGCATGGCATACTATTGTTATTCTCACGTGTACATCACTGAAATGATCAGCAATGAGTTTCAATGAAATACACTAAGCTGTCATTATAAAGTGATTGGAATGCCTTGAAGTAGTGAAGTAGCATCTTAAGAGTAGATGGTTGCTATATTTTTACACCTTTTCATCTCATGCTAGCATTCTAACTGAAGTATGCATACTGGTGTCTTTGAAGTGAGCCAAGATGTACATACGTTCACTTATTTAACTGGGGGTACTTTCTTAGATTTTTTAGAATCAAGTAACTTTTGTCTACTTGTTGATGGTTGTTATGGTTGTTATGCTGCTACTTGTTAAATCTAGGCAGTTGCTCAGCTTGTGAAGGATTTTTTTATTTTTAAGATTTATTTTATTGTTTTTGACAGAGACAGAGACAGAGAGGAGGAGGGCCCAGAGCAGTCTCCATAGTTGTATGTCATTAGACAGGGTTTCCTTCCACACAGGTGGGCGGGGCCATGTAGGGCAGGAAGTGGGCAGGGGTCCTCCCACCTGGGAGGCATGACCCCTTGAGCCAAGGGTGGAGAGCTAAACTGGGGGCCTCCTGCATGGGAAGCACAACCCAGTTCAGCATGTGGATGGGTTCACACGGGCCAGGGCTGGGATTTGATCCTCCGTCACTGGGGCAGAAAAGGGAGTGCTTAACCCGCTGAGCCATCCCGGCTTCCCCTGAAGGACTTTTGATAACTTGAATTATATACACAGTTACTGATTTTTGTGTGGTCAGTTTTATCAGTCTTTTTGTTACCATTTTTGCTTTTGGTACCCTGCTCAGAGAGCCTGTTTTGTCATAATGATACTTACTGTTTAGTATTGTAAAGGTAAGGGCGTTATTCACATTATTTTATTTAATATTAACCCTGTGATGAGGCATTATTTGTATTCTACAGATGAGAGAAGGTTAAAAATTAATCAAAAGTAACAAATTAGAAAAAGTGTATTTAAAAAGTTAAAAGTAATTTGCTTAAGGTCCCACTGTAGTAGATGTTAGAGCCAGGACTTGAACTTAGATCTGCCTGACTCCAGAGTCTATGGTATTGTTCCTCTGATACCATCTCAAGGTAATAATAATACTAACAATTCATTAGCATTCTTCTAAGACATTTTCCATTGAATTTTAACATAAAATGTTAATATTTGTAATTGATTTTGTCTCATACTTATTCAAATGGTTAGAAATTTGTCCCCATACCCTTTATTAACTACTTTTTCTTTTAAAGATTTATTTTATTGATTTTTGACAGAGAAACAGACAGAGCGAGACAGAGAGAAGGGGGAGGGCCCAGAGCAGTCTCCATAGTTGACATTAGTTTTCCATATAGTTTTACTCCACAGGTGGGCACAGGGCTACGCAGGGCAGGAACTGGGTCGGGAGCCTCCCACATAGGTCCCGGCAAGAACTGAACTGGGGGCACATGGGCCAGGATTCGAGCCTTGGTCCCCGGGGCTTCAAAGCGAGCGCTTAACCCACTGAGCCATCCCAGCTTTCCCATATTGACTACTTTGTCCACTAATTTGAATGCTACTGTTTCCATATACTAAGTTCTTAAATATATATACTTATCTTTTTCTGGTTTCCAATCCCTTTAATTTAGTTACTTGCCTTCATGCATTAGTACTATGCTTTTAATCATGATAGTTGTATAATATGTTTTAATTTTCTAGAGAATATAATGCCCTCATTCATTACTTACCTTTTAAAAAATGCCCTTGTCATTCTGGCAAATTTATTCTAACAAATGAATTGAGGGAAGTTAAAATTAAAGAAGAGACTATAAGTTTTTCCTATAAGGCAAGTTCCTAATTTCTGACTAACAAAAATATAACATTTTTGCATTATAATCACCTTGATATTATTAGAGTAATAAATAATGTAGGAGGCAGGCAGCAGCTATCTTAATAGCAAAACACTGGAAAGTTTTGTTTTATTTCTGGATAAGTGCCCACCATAATTTTTACTTGATTAGTAAATTTTGGGATCCTAGATTAGTTTACTATGTACCTGATTCTTGGAAATAAAAAATTGGGGGGAAGCCGGGATGGCTCAGCGGGTAGAGCGCTTGCTTTGCAGCCCCAGATCCTGAGGATCAAATCCCAGCCCTGGCCCATGTGGACCCATATGCTGAACTGGGGTGTGCCCCCAGTTCAGTTCTTGCCAGGCCTATGCAGGAAGCTCCCGGCCCAGTTCCTGCCCTGCACAGCCCCGTGCCCACCTGTGGAGTGAAACTATATGGAAAACTGATGCTGTCAACTATAGAGACTGCTCTGGGCCCTCCCCTTTCTTTCTTGTCTCTGTCTGTCTCTCTTTGTCCAAAAACAATAAAAATAAGTCTTAGAAAAAAAATTTTTTTGTTTATTTTTAAATTAAAAAGCAAGAAGGGAATGGAATTAATATTTCTGGAGTCTTACCGTGCATCAGACTTCACTTTTTTTTTTTTTAAAGATGTATTCTATTGATTTATTTTTTTCTAGTGTATTTTTTTTTTAATTGTTAAATTTATTGGGGTGACATTGATCGATATCAATTACATTGTTTCCAGGTGTACAATTCTACATTGCATTGTCTATACATTGCATTATGTGCTTACCACCCAGAATCAGCTTACCTTCCATCACCATATGTTTGATTCCCCCTCCCAACTCCCCCTCAACACATATTTTTATGTAATGTGTCCATTACGAATTCTGTGAGGTGGGTGGTACTATCCAAAGGATATAAAATAAATCAAGGTCAACAGAAATTAATATTTTGTATGTAAGTATAGTGGCTTTTAAACTTTATTGAAGTATAACATATATAGTAAAGTGTACAAGTTATAAGTGTGTGACTTGATGTGGCCTTGAGATTTGAATGTAGGTTTAACTTTAAAGCTCTTTCTTTTTTTTTTTTTTTTTTTTTAATTTATTGTTAAATTTGATGAGGTTACATTTGTTGGTAACAATTAGACAGTTTACAGATGTACAAGTCCACCTCACATCATTCATGCATCGTGTTATGTGCCCATCACTCAGTATCAGTTCCCCTTCCATCACCTTATATCTAGTGCCCACTCCCACCTCCCCCCACAACTGTCCCCCCTAAAGCTCTTTCTGATATAAGTATGTTTGTCACCTAAGGGAACCTTCCTTTTCTATTCAATTACCGTATGTAAAACATTAGATGTTTAAAATGTATGTTGTATTATCTTGCTTGAAATAAGTGCCTTTTTTTCTTTTAAATTGATAGGCATGCAAAAAGCGAAGGAAAGATGATGACAGACCTTCTTGTGAAACAATTACAAAGTATTTATTACCAATAGTGAAAACTGGAGACAGAGTTTTCTCTCCACCAAAATCCAGTAATATTCTGGATTATTTTAGAAAGACTTCACCCACAAACGAGAAGACTCAATCAGCAAAAGAATGCAAGATAAAGTCATCTGCACCGTTGCCCGCTGACAGTAGCACAGACTATAAAATACCTTTAGAAATGTCCTCTAATCCAGAGTTTAAGAAGAGAAGAAAGAGAGTGCATTTTTTTCATCAGCTAAATAATATTAAAACTGAAAATGAATCTCCAATTGAAATTAATAGTGATGATAGCAAAGAAGACTGTAGTTTAAATAATGATTTTGTGGAAAATAGTACTTCTGTTTCACATGACAAGAAACACGTAGAAGTACTTGCAGAAAGTATTCAAGATACCAAAAACCAATCAAGCACTATGACCTTCAGAAAACGTTCTAAGAAAGTAAATCCTAAACAAGGGACCACAAAGAAAGATTGTAAAAAAATGAGAAAAAGGAAGCACCAAGATGTAATAGATCTATGTGAAAGTTTACCCTTGATGGAGGAATTAAATCTCCTGGAAAAAGATGTTCAGGATAGTAAACAGATTATGCCTTCCCCAATTAATGAAATTGAGAGAACCTCAAACTCTAGAGATAATATAACCGAAACAGCCCAGTTAAATGATGGGACAATAACTGTCTCGTATGAGGAATTTTTGAAAAGCCACAAGGAAAATAAACTCGAACAAATACCAGACTCTACGTCAGTTTGTATTCCTTCTGAAACTGTCAAAAGTGGTTGTATAAGTGATACAGAAACCTGCGAAATTTCTCAACAACTACTCCTTAAGACAGTTACTGTTCTTGCACAAGTTCATCCTATTCCCCCCAAAAAGACAGGGAGAATACCCTCAATTTTCTTGAAACAAAAGCAGTTGGAAATGGAAAACAGTCTGTCTGATCCTGAGACTGAACAGACAATTCAGAAAAGAAAATCTAATGTTGTCATACAGGAGGAAGAATTGGAATTGGCAGTGTTGGAAGCTGGAAGTTCTGAAGCTGTGAAACCAAAGTGCACTCTAGAAGAAAGGCAGCAGTTTATGAAAGCATTTAGGCAGCCAATATCAGAAGCACTTAAAAATGGAGTAAAAAAGTCTGATAAGCAGAAAGAGCTCAATGAAAAATCTTTAAATGAGGAAGGAAGGGACAGTTCTAAAAAAATCATAGAAAATCCTAATATCCAAATGGTTTCACATAATGGCAATTCACAGTCACATACTAATAAAGGAAGTTTTCCTAAGGAGAAAAGTAAAAAGCTAAAGAAAAAGTATAAGAAAATGTTAGATACTGGTGCTACTCCAGGTGAAAATAAAGAGGGAAATACTCAAAAGAAAAAAATGTTTTCCTTTAAAGATAAACAAAATAAAAATAGGCTCAGAATGAATTTAAGACAAAAAAATCAAGAAGTTTTCAAAGACAGCCCATTATTTAACAGTGAAAGTCCAATTTGTGAAGATACAGCAATTGATACCCCCCTAAATCTTTCTTCTCAGTATAACAAGTCTTCAAGGAAAATTAGCATACCAGTTAAGGATAAGATTATACATTCTAAAGCTGATTCTGAAGATTGCTTGGTAAATGTTTCCACATCAGAATCAACCAGAAGATCCACAAGTAGCAGCACGCCTACTACAATAATCGCTGGAGGTACAGATTCTGTAGATGCACCAGATTTTAGCCCAGTAAAGGCTTCCACTCCAAAAGGAACCAGTTTAGCAGAAAAGCACAGCTTATATACAGCAGAATTAATAATAGTACCCTCCGATTCAGAGAGCCCTATTAGGTAAGGTAAAGTTTTGTTTTCTGAAGTTCTAAGTACTCTGCATATACTGTTAGCTGTGAAGGAAAATCCTTAAAGCATTAGAGAATCATTTTTTTCCAGAACAACTGATTTAGAAGAAAATGTTTTCAGAAATGCTGCTAATTTTCCACTTTTTATTCAGGCATGATTTCAGAATTCCAAATATATTTTAGATGAGTTTTAAACTCTTACTCATCACAGTTAATCCCTGGGGAAATATT
This sequence comes from Craseonycteris thonglongyai, assembly GCA_004027555.1. Taxonomy (NCBI): domain Eukaryota; kingdom Metazoa; phylum Chordata; class Mammalia; order Chiroptera; family Craseonycteridae; genus Craseonycteris; species Craseonycteris thonglongyai. The sequence continues at coordinate 33,376 of PVKE010005703.1, forward strand.
CTTCAAATATGAATTCTGTGCATTTAACAAACAGGAGATTAAAAATAAATTATAGAACTTTATTTCTTGGGTAAACTGAGCCATACACTATGAGGTATAAACTTTTGCACGCTGGTTCTGGCTAATACAAGAGTGATTTTAGGGGTTAATTTTCTATAAAGCTTATGATTTCTAAAATAATATATTTTCTAGGAGTTTAACATTGAATTTGGCTTTTGAATCAGTAGCTTGAAACTAATGCAGTGTTTTTGTTTTTTGTTTTACAGTTGTCCAGAAATTAGGGCCTTAGTTGGTTCTTTTCAGTATTTAATTGAAATTTTTACACATAGTCATGAAAGTATTTCTGAATATCTTTATTTTTCAGAATGAAATTCACCAGAATTAGTACTCCCAAAAAGTCTAAGAAGAAATCTAAGAAAAGATCCAAGAAATCTGAAGCAACTGATAGAGATTTTATCTCTCAAACTAGAAAGGTAATTGCAATACTAGAGAGTCCTGTAAGTCCTATTTCCTAAAAAGCAATCCTATTGAAAGTACTACACTATAAAAAGAGTCACGTATTTCATAGATTGGTCATGTTAACCACCACCCTATATTGTTTTTTACTATTATTTATTCCTCAAGTTAGTTTACTAAGATATCAAGATAATCTTATTGTGAGGGGAAAGCAATTGATATACTTAGAAAATGTTTTGTTATTGAGAGTTAAGTTTCAGTTTCCTAAGGCTGCTTATAGATCATGATTGAACATTTGGTTTAATTCTATAGATTAGAGGCTAAAAAATGGAGTTTCTCAACCCTGGGACTATTGATATTTTGAGCTGGAAAATTCTCTGTTGTGTGGGACTACCCTGTGCATTATAGGATGTTTAGCACTAATCCTTACCTTTATCCATATACCAGCAGCACCATAACTCCCTTCTTTATGACAATAAAAAATATCTCCAGGCATTGCCAAATATCCCCTGGAGGGGGAAAAAAATCACCCACAGTTGAAAACGACTGCTCTAAAGGGGGAAGACTATATAAGAATAGTTTATCTGCTTTTGGAAAATAAGCTGTTTGTCCCTATAGAGAATTGGTTTCTTTCAAGGGTGAATTGGTACAGGATGACTTGAAAAAGCCACCAAGGTGATTCTAATATAATCTTTGGGTGAAAACTGCCACAGAAAGTTGATATCTTTTGTTTTTACTTAACAGTTATTATTATTATTTTTTAAGATTTATTGTTTTTGACAGAGAGAGAGGGAGACAGAGAGAAGGGGGAGGGCCCAGAGTAGTCTACATAGTTGCACATCATCAGTTTTCAACATTTTCAACATGGTTTTGTTCCACACAGGTGGGCGGGGGTGGTGTAGGGCAGGAACCCGGCCAGGGCCTCCCTCATGGGAGGCACACCCCCTTGAGCCAGGGGCCAAACTAGAGGGTGTGAACCAAATGGGGCTTCTTGCATGGGAAGCACACCCCAATTCAGCACATGGGTCTGCATGGGCCAGAGCCGGGATTCAATCCTCAGTCCCCAGGGCTGCAAGGTGAGCGCTTAACCCACTGAACCATCCTGGCTTCCCCCATTTTTTATAGCATGTTTTATCCCTCCAGACTTTATCTTAAACCTAAATAGACATCTGTGATTTCAAAAAAGGATCATGTAATGTAAAACAGTTTTATAACTTGTGAGTGTATATTTTTAATCCAAACATAAAAATTTGTAGAACTCTGAATATGGAAAACAGATTATCTGGAAGGTAATATTTAAATGCACAGGGTCACTTTGCACATCAATGGCAGAGCCAGATCTGAAGTCCAGACTTTATTGTTATCTAATGCTCTTTTTCATACCCAATTCCTTTTCAACCTTTCTTTAAAGGGTTCAGCCTAAAGGTGAATAAAATCAAAGAATACGAGTACATGCTATGAAAATGGTCAGGGAATAACCAACAATTCTTGTCTACAGACATCTTTCTAAGTGTTTTTCACAAATGTATTTATCTGGATAAATTTTAAGTGACAAATAATGGCAAACAAAGTATAATTAGATACATTTTAGTTTAATTGCCTTGATAAGACTTGAATAGGGAAGCTGGGATGGCTCAGTGGGTTAAACACTCACTTTGCAACCCCGGGGACCAAGGATCAAATCCCAGCCCTGGTCTGTGCAGACCCATATGCTGAACTGGGGTGTGCTTCTCATGCAGGAGGCCCCCAGTTCGGTTCTCGCCTCCCCCACCCTCCCACCCCCCATTCAGCCTCTGGCTCAAGGGTGTGTGCCTCCCATGTGGGAGGCCACCAGCCCAGTTCCTGGCCTTCGTGGCTCCCACCCAACTGTGTGGAGCAAAAAACCATGTCAAAAACTGATGTTCAATTATGGAGACTGCTCTGGGCCCTCCCCCTTCTCTCCCTGTCTCTGTCTCTGTCAAAAACAATAAAATCTTAAAAAAAAAAAAATACTAACCATTTCTTTGTCATTTTTTTAATGTAATTGTGATTGCATTTTATCTATTATGCCTATTTTAATAGACTTTTTAGAACAGTTTTAGGTTCACAACAAAATTGAGCTAAAGGTACAGAGATTTCCCATATACCCCCTACACCTATGAGTGCATAGCTTCCCCCATTGTTAATACCAGAGTAGTACATTTGTTATAACCTACCGGTATGTTGACATGTCATTATTACCCAAAGTCCACAGTTTACATTATTATTTATTTATTTATTTATTTTAGTTTTGACAGAGAGAGAGATACAGAGACAGAGACAGAGAGAGAACTGAACTGGGAGAACTCCCCAGTTCAGCATATGGGTCTGCACGGGCCGGGGCCAGGATTCGATCCTCGGTCCCCGGCACTGCAAAGTGAGCGCTTAACCCACTGAGCCATCCCGGCTTCCCCCCCACAGTTTACATTAGGTTTCACTCTTGGTGTAGTCTGGTTTATTCTGTGGGCTTGGACAAATGTATAATGACATGTATCCAACATTATAAAGAGTGGTTTCACTGCTTTAAAAGTTTTCTATGCTCTGAGTATTCATCCCATCCTTCTCCCTTAATCCTTGGTAACCACTGATCTTTTTACTGTCTTCATAGTTTTTCCTTTTCTTTTTTTTTCTGTTATTAAATATAATGTTTGCCACTGCTCTAAATTAATATTTCAAATTTTTGTTTAGGCAATCAGTACTTCAAAAAATGTATCAAAAGCAAAACAATTGATTGAAAAAGCAAAAGCATTACATATTGGTAGGTCAAAAGCTGCTGAAGAAATAGTGACACCCTTAAGGCGTTCATTAAGACATCAGTCTCTTCCTGAAAGGAAAAAAATGTCAGACATAGAAGTAAGTATTACAGATATTTATCGGAGTATAAATTCTGCCCTGTTCTGCTCTTTGGGGTGGGTGAAGCAAATCATTATACAGTTAAAGGTATAATAGTAGATGCCTTAAGGTGGTAGAAAGAATTTCATTTTCATTTCTTTGTTAAAAGCCTTTGGCTCTCTTTTGCCTACAGATTATAGTCTGAATCCTTATCAGGTCGTTCAAGATCTTTTATACGCTGAATTAGCTCTTCCCTTTCTTTAAAAGAATGCCTTTCCTCTATATACACACTTTTGGCTCTAAGTACACTAAATTATTTGTTTCTCCCCAAATGGTGCATTTTTCAGTTTTTTTAGTTTATAGTCTCATGATGGGGAGCTATCTGGAGCTGCTAATGTAATGATCTTGTCTATAGATAGCTTCTAGCATTATAATCCTTTTTAAATTTTAATGACACTAATTGTATGACATTTTAAACATTTTTTTCTCATTCTGTCTTAGGACTCTGTTATAATAATAGATTCAAGTCCTTTTTTAAAGCATCGTGAGACAAATCAGAAGAAGCTTCAGTGTCTAAATGATGTGCTAGGAAAAAAATCAAGTAAGACTTCTAAAAATGTACCTAGTAATCAGATTTGATAACATTTATGATGAACATTAGGATGCTTTTGGGGAGTATTATATTGTTCTGAACGCTCATTTTAACTTAATCTCTTGCTTTAAAAAATGTAAACTATTTCTGTTTTAATAAAGTAAAGTTATAATGTAGTGAAGAGTTATATAATATTTTAAGTTATTCCATTTCTGTGTATCTATTTATCCTCAGTTAAATTAGTAATTTTTCAAACCTGACTAATCATCAAACCTGGGTAAATTAATTAAATCTTTAATTCCTTCCCTAGACATATTAAGTAAGAATTTTTAGATGTGGGTTGTGGGAATCTGTAGTTTACAAAACTTTTGTTCTCCAGAAAATTCTAATAATGTTTTGTCAGGTTGAGAGGCCAGACCGTTATGTAGAATTAATTTTTTAAAGGTTTAAAATGATAGAAATATAATTTTGAAAGTAGCTGGAGGTAAGTGGAGATGATAAACATTAATACTAAACTTAAATATTTATTTTTCTAAGGAAAAATGAAAGTTGCTCCTTTATTTCTTACCAGAAAAGTTCATAAAACAGCTGATCCTATCCTTGGTTTTGATGAAAGCAGGTCAGTCCAATACAAATTTTTAAATGTCAAAATGTTTTGTGGAATATATTTTATATTTACTCATTTCCTTTGATGAGAATGCATGTAAATCATTTGAAATTTAGTAGGTTCATTTAAAAAGATGATAATAATGACAATGCTGCTACTGAATTTAAAGATTGGTCTTTTGCATATTGTGGCCACCTCTAGACAAATAGTGGAAAAATAAACAGGCAAACCAGAAATACCAAAAAGTTGATTATGAATTTATTCAGTAAATATTTAAATACCTACTATTTACCAGCTACTGATTTTGGTACTAGAGATATTATGGGGAACAAAACAAGACACATTCCCTGTCCTCATGAAGTTTATATTCTAGAGAGGAAAGATAGTCTATGATTGAACATTAATTGGGCCAACATATAAAATATTGCAGTTGTGGTAAAGAGAGATACAAAGTTCTATTAAGGTTTATATTAAGTTAAGTTGACCTGGTCAAGAAAGACTTTGCTGAGGAAATGACACCAGAACTGAAGGATGAGCAGGAATTCCTCAGGGGAAGAACAGTGTTCCAGCCGGAGGGAATCACTTGTACACAATCCCTGTAGCTGAAAGGAGTGTAGTAAATACAGAAGGTTGGACAAATGCCAATGTGACTAGTATAGAGAGCAGAGGTAAGAGGAGTGAGATTAAGCTGGTGAGGTGGGTGCCAACCCAACGAAGGGTTTTAAACATGAGGATGGACATTTGGAAAAGTTTAATTTGGCTGCAGTTTTAATTTGGCTATGGTATAAAGAGTGGAATAGAGGAGGGCTTAGAGTAGATGCAGGAGTCCAGGTGTGAGATGATGGAGGTAAGGACTAGGGTGTTGGAAATGATATGTGAAAAGATTTTAGGCAATGAGTTTAAAACCCTTGATGAAGGATGCCAGGATAGCTTAACAAGTTGAGGGCTTGCCTTGCAACCCAAAGGTCCAGGGATTGACTCCCACCCTAGCTGGTACAAAACCCACATGCTGAACTGGGGTGCCGCCTCCCATGTGGGAGGCCCCCTGTTTGGCTTCTGCCCTGCATAGCCCCATATCCACCTGTGTAGAATGAAACTATGTCAAAAACTAATGATGTACAACTATGGAGACTGCTCTGGTCCTCCTCTTCTCTGTTTCTCTCTCACCTCTCAAAACAATAAAATAAGTCTTAAAAAAAAAAAACCCTGGGGAAGCTGGGATGGAAAAAAACCCTTGGGGAAGCCAGGATAGCTCAGCGGGTTAAGCACTCTTTGCAGCACCAGAGACAGGATCAAAGCCCAGCACTGGCCCATGCAGACCCATATGCTGAACTGAGGTGTGCTTCCCATGTGGGAGGCCCCTAGTTTGGTTCTCACTCCCCAGTTCAATCCCTGGCTTGAGGGAGCATGCCTCCCATGTGGGAGGCCCCCAGTCCAGTTCCCGCCCTGCTCAGCCTCCACCTACCTATGTGGAACGAAACCATGTAGAAAACTGATGACATACAACAATGGAGACTGCTTTGGGCCCTCCCCCTTCTCTCTGTCTCTGTCAAAAACAATAAAATAAATCTTAAAAAAAAACACCTTAATCATCAAGATATGGGTATGTGTGGACTCAGATTTTGGAAGTGATATATGAAAAGATTTTAGGAGATAAGTTTAAAAAACCATTAATTAGATCTGGGGAGGATGAGAGGAAGGTGTAAGGATGACATATAAGTTCTAGTCTGTGTAAGTGGATGGCATGATGGAAGACCAAAATTAGGGACATCATGGGTTCAGGTTATTACTTTTCCTGTTTTAGTTTTATTGAGGCATAGTTACATATTGTTAAATGCACAAATCTTTTTTTCTAAGATCTATTTTATTGTTTGAGAGAAGGTGAGAGAGAGAAGGGGGAGGGCCCAGAGCAGTCTCCATAGTTGTATATCATTAGTTGTGACATGGTTTTCTTCCACAGAGTTGGATGTGGGGCTGCGTGGTACAGGAACCAAACCGGTCCTCCCCACCTGCTCACATGGGAGGAAGGAAGCCTTCACTACCTAGCCATTCTGGCCATTACCAGTTGCCCTGAAGTTCAGTATACGAGGTTGCACGGGCCGGGGACAGGAATCGAACCCTGGGCCTCATGATTGTGAGGCAAGTGCTCAACCATTGAGCTATCTTGGCATCATCCCCTGTACAAATTTTAAGAATAGTTTTGATAAGTACATTAGTCAGGAAATAGCATTTTTCTTTTACTCCAGAAAAGTTTTTTTTTCAGTTATTCCACCACCACCAAAATAACAAAAAAGATTAACTCTGTTCTGATTTCTGTTATCATAGATTAGTTTTGTTTGTTTTAGAACTTCAGATAAACCTTATATCCATATAAATATTCTTTATGTATAAATATACTTTTGTGTCTACTTTTGCTCAGTATATACACACATACAACTTTATTCAGATATTATATACAATAATGAGAACCCATCTTAAAGATTTATTTTTATTGTTTTTGACAGAGAGAAAAACAGAAAGAGACAGAGAGAAGTGGGTAGGGCCCAGGGCAGTCTCCATAGTTGCACATCATTACCGGTAGTTTTCTACATAGTTTCATCCCACAGGTGGGTGCAGACCTGCACAGGACAAGAACCGGGCCAGGGACCTCCCACATGGGAGGCATGTCCCTGTGAGCCAGGGGTGAACCAGGGGCCTCCCACATAGTAGGCTCACCCTGGTGAAAACCAGACTGGGGGCACACCCCAGTTTAGCATATGGGTCCGCACGGGCTGGGATTTGATCCTGGGACTCCAGGGCTGCAAATGGGTGCTCAACCTGCTAAGCCATCCCGGCATCCCCAAGAACCCATTTTAAATAAACAGTTCAAAGTTTAACAAATGTACACACATCTGGGTAATCACTACCATCAAAAAAATATAGAAGATTTTTATCACTCAATAAAATATCCTCATGCCCCTTTGCAGTTAATCCCTGCCCTTCCTGCTCTTTGTCCCATGCAACCTCTGATCTGCTTTCTGTTGATATGGATTAGTTTGCCTTCCTAGAGTCTCAGAAGTGAAATCATACTGGAGGTAAACTTCTGTCTTTGGCTTCTTTCAATCAAGGTAGTCTGTTCTTTTTGTTGCTGAGTAATATTATATGAATATACCACAATTTGTTTATCCATTCTTTTATTGATGATCATGGGTTGTTCTCAGTATATGGCTATTAGTAAGGCGCTATGAATAGTCTTATGTACATGTGGACAAGTGTTCTTATTTTTCTTGAGTAAGTACTACCTAGAAGTGAAATAGCTCCATCATTAGGTAGGTGCATGTTTATTTAACATAATAAGAATAAGCCACACTTTTCCCATTTGGTTTTTCTAGTTTACAAACTGAACAAATAGAGTTCCAGTTGAAGCACCTTGTCAGCACTTCACATTATCAGACTTTCAAACTTTAGCCGTTCTAATAATTTTTGGTGGTATGTCATTGTGGGTTTTTGTTTTTAATCAATTAATCTAATTAGCTTTAAACCTTATTGAAGTATAATTACATACAGTCAACTGTTCCCATTTAAAGTGTATAATTAGGTGAGCTTTTTCAGTGGTATACACAGTGAAACCACCACCACTATAATAAAGACACTCATTTAATGCTATTACCCCTAAAAGACTCCTCAGGCTCTTTTGCAATCCATTCCTACTTCTCTTCTCAGTCTCAGGCAAACACCAGGTTCTTTTCTGTATGTTAATTTACATTTTCTAGAATGCAATGTTTCTGAAGTCATATAGTATATACTCTTTTGTATGTGGCTTCTTTCACTCTGCATGGTGATTTTGAGATTTATTCATGTTATCAGTAGTGCATTGTTTTATTTATGTAGAGTAGGATTTCATTGTATGATTATACCACATTTTGTCTCTACTCACCTGTTTGATGGGCATTTGGTTTGTTTTCAATTTTAATCCATTGTGAAGAAAACTGCTACGAACATTTTTGTATAAGTCTGCTAGGGTTTTGGTGATGATTGTGTTAAATTTATAAATTAATTTGGAGAGAATTGATATTTTAACAATATTGGCTCTTCTGATCCAAAAGCATGGTGTATGAGGGCTGTCCAGAAAAAAAAAAAATCTAGCCATTGTCAATATAACAAGAACAGTTACATGGGTAGATACTTTCAGGAGACCTCTTGTATATATCTATTTAAAATTTTAATTTCTTTTATCAATGTTAAACTTATCTGAATTTAATGTACTTAATATTGTAAATAATACTTTATTTTCCAGTTATTGATTTCTAGTATATAGATTTATTTTTAACTATGGATTTCACAGTCTGCCAGTTTACTTACGCTGTTATCTGCATTTGTTTTACCCAGCAGAATTGCTTTAAGTAATAAATTAGCTAATCTTAGACTAGTTAAACTTAGATTTTTAGAGTTATTCTTATGTTCCTAAATCTGTACACCATGAAAGAATTTCTCAAATAATTTATATTAAAATGACTTGAAGAAAAGTTGACTGAATATTTCAAAGAACTTCCATATCCCCTTCACCAAGATTTCCTATGTCCTTGAACCAGATTTATGAAAGTGTACACCTTATTTGCTGTAGGTTGACCCTCAGTCTGGGTCTCTCTGATACTGTATTTCCTCATTATGAGACTCAGGTCATACATTTTTGCCAGGATTAGCAGGGAAACAGTGCTCTGCTCTAATCTTAGTGCATCACATAAGGAGGTACCGGTATATATGACATTGACTCATCTTACCACTGGTGACGATAACCTTGATCAGCTGGACATGTTGATTTCTGCCAGAATTTTCCACTTTAAGTTCATTCATTTCCCTTTGAAATTTATTAATATTTTGTGGGAAGGTATTCTAAGATGAGGCCAATATCTTGTTCTTCATCAGACCTTCAGTTTTTAGCATTAATGTTGATGACTTCCACCTGAATTAACCACACGATATTGTCACGTGGTGATTATCAATTGTAGTCATTCTTTCTCTGTTAGCTGCTTATAAGGGAGAGCTTTTGCATCTCCTCTTGTTTATCTTTATTCTTTTACTCATGGATTTTCATTTTATTCATTGGGTTTTAATCCATTAATATTAGTTTTGATGTTCAAATTGTTTCTAATTTGGCTAACGAATTTAAGCCCTTCAGCTTGGTTTCTATGTTCCTTTGACATGTCCCCATCATTTACTGAGCAATTCTTACTTTCTGGAACAGTAGGATGTTTCAGGCTCATCTTTTATTTGCCCTGTCCCAGCTCTAATCAGTCTTTCTGTTAAGGATCCCTGGTTCCTTTTCATAGATGGTGGTATTTAAAAACCAATATCTAGGTGCTTATTTTATTCATTGCTCCTGAGGTATCAGTGCTTCTAGGTTTTCTCAGCAGATAAAGGAAATACATACAAGTATATGATATACATACACTCACATATCCAAAACTATTATTTCTATGTATATAATATATTCTATTAGTACCTTGTACCCTTCTTCTCAAAGCTTATCTTCTGCTATAGGCACATACTAATTTAGCTACTTCACCCATCTTTTTCTCTATCCCTTCTGTTAACAGTAAAAAAAGGTACACCTCTTCTCTAAGATTAATTTTTCAAATCCAGCTTTAGATTTCATCTTTCCCTCATTTCTGCCAAACAAGAAAGGAAAATAGAATTAGAAGTTTTTGTAGCCTGTTTTTAATTCCAACCCAAATTTCTACTTGTAGAAGATATTACAATTCCCTATATATGGCAGGCTAGGAAGGATATATACGTAAGCTGTGACATACAACCACCATATTCTTTACCCCCTCTACCACCCCAGCATCTCATCCTCCTCTACCTCCACCTGCCCCTCACTGAAATCAAGATTCCTATGATTAGCAATATGAAGATAAGCATCAATAATAAGGGCTCTAATGTTCCTATTATTATATTAGAAATATTACATTGGAAGTTCTTGTATTAACTTTTGAAACATGGCACTGATTTTGTTTTCTGTTACATAAATGCATTTTTAGAAAAGGAAAACAAAAGACAAGAGGGTGGGGAAGCCGGGATGGCTCAGTGGGTTAAGCGCTTGCTTTGTAGCCCTGGGAGGATTGCATCCCGGCCCTGGCCCATGTGGACCCTTATGCTGAACTGGGGTGTGCTTCCCATCTGGGAGGCCTCCACCCCGGATCGAGGGGGCATGCTTCCCATGAGGGAGGCCCCCAGCCCAGTTCCTACCCTGTGCGGCCCCCGCCCCGCCCCCCTGTGTGGAACGAAACCATACGGAAAGCTGATGACGTACAACTATGGAGACTGCTCTGGGCCCTCCCCATTCTCTCTGTCTGATTCTCTGTGTCTGTCAAAAACAATAAAAATAAATCTTTAAAAGAAAAAGACGAGGGCAAAAATTCACCACCTAAAAATAGCCTTTGTTAACACGTTGCGTACGGATCATGAGAATCTTTGTTTTTTCTGAGCCATGCGTTAAGGACGGTTAGTAAGAATTCCCGTTTTTACACTTGACCTTTTATTTTTTGCAAGATTTATTTAATTAATTAGGTTTGGTTGATATATAACACCAAGAAGGATTACTGACATCATACATAAGTACAAAAAATTTCATTAAAAAGTTATAAATAATATGGAAGCAATAGCATTTTAAAGAGAAGAGTTCATTTCAATGTGGTCTCAAATACCTACCGGAACAGAGGGGTATGAGGGATTTAAACCCCGCCGTACACAACGTGTTAACATTTTCTGAAAGTCCTTTTAAGTCATTTTTTTCTATATGTACTTAATTCTTTTTAAGATTTATTGTATTGTTTTTGACAGAGAGTGAGAGACAGAGAAAGACAGAGAAGGGGGAGGGCCCAGAGTAGTCTCCATAGTTGGACGTCATTAGTTTTCAACAGTTTCATTCCACACAGGTGGGGGAGGGCCTCACAGGGCTGGAACTAGGCTGCCAAATGGGAATCAAGCCCCTCCAATACTTACTTAATTTCTTAACACTGATAAACTTGTTTTTAAGATAAGCAAAAAATAATTTGACCAACTAACATCTTAGCTGATAAAATCTTTTCAAATTAAAAGGTATTTTATAGATCATTTTATAACCTTAGTTTTCCTTTCCACATCATTTTCTTAAGTCAAGATACATCTGAAAGATCTCAGGATTGTGATGTGCAACTTAAAGCAAAGCGTGACTTTTTAATGAGTGGTCTGCCAGATTTGTTGAAACGGCAAATTGCAAAGAGAGCTACTGCATTAGATGTGTACAATACAGTGGGTGCCAATTTCCAGAGAGTTGTTCATGTGCAGCAAAAAGATGATGGTAAGCTTGTTTATTATCATTGAATATTTTTAAAAAGTTAGAAGTGGTCAAATATATGGTGATGGAAGGAGACTAAACTTTGGGTGATGAGCACATAGTGCAAAATACAGATGATGTATTATAATATTGTACACTTGAAACTTGTATAATCTTATTAACCAACATTACCCCAATAAATTTAATTACAAATTAAATACATGTTAGAAGTAATATGAAACTATGTAAATTGGTTTAGGATGAGGCTGTGGTTCAAGTGGAATTCTTATGGTGATTTTAGTGGGAATTTAAAGTCTCTTCCTGAGCCTGGGACTCACTTTACTGAGGATGGATGATGGGGACAAGAAAGCCAAAGGCACCCTCAATCTTCACCCCTCATGCCAGGGGGACAGTAGGCATATGTGTGGGACCTTAAGTGCATGTTGTTTTCCTGAGAGGTATTATGTTCTGAAAGGAGGCAATAAATTATAACCTGTGTATGAAATATCATCTTTAAGAATTTGAAGCTCTAACCCTGTCCTATCCAAGCTACTGTTGAACATTCAGGGGAAATCTATCTGCCTCCTTTACAGAACAGCTTTTGCTGCTTAATACCATACCTGTCTTTTGGAATACATATTTTCTGGAATGGGTAAAAAAATAGAAGTGTTTCATTGCTCTAGTTTACCCTATTCTCACATGTACCGTGCACAGAGTGAGCTGTTTGCACAAGTATCATATATGGTATCAGCTTGATCACAGCCAAATTCTGTTTGGATTCTACTTCTTTAGGAACCACAATCTTTACTTACATGTTTTTAAAAAAAGATTTATTTTATTGTTTTTTGACAAAGAAAGACAGAGATAGAGACAGACAGAGAGAAGGGGGAGGGTCCAGAGCAGTCTCCATAGTTGTTATGTCATCAGTTTTCTACATGATTTCGTTCTACACAGGTGGGCAGGGGCCCCCAGGGCAGGAACTGGGTTGGGGGCCTCCCACATGAGAAGCATGCCCCCTCAAGCCAAGGGCCAAACTGAGGAGGTGAGAACTGAATTGGGAACCTCCCACATGGGAAGCACACCCCAGTTCAGCATATGGGTCCGCACGGGCGGGGCTGGAATTCAATCCTTGTTCCCTGGGGCTACAAATCTAGTGCTTAACCCACTGAGCCATCCTGGCTTCCCCACTTACATTATTTTTAATTGCTGGTAACATACAAAGCCTTATATCTTTACTTTGCTGTTGTTTCTACCTAGTTATTTTTGTCAGCACAAGGACAGTTATACTGGCATTATGGTTTGGTTTGGTGCACTCCTATCATGAAATGCACACTATGTTCTGTTCTCTTTTCCTTCTGTGTTTCTGACCTTGACACTTTCTGAGTTTTGTTTAGCTTTCCATTTGTATGAGGAATTTCCTAACCAGTCTTTGTAATAATATTCAACTTTTCCCTTTTTGCAGCTCTGCCACTGGCCATTTAGTTGATGAAGACTTTCTTGTTATTTTTTATTAGTTCAGCTTTATATAGCATTTTCTAATACTATGTTCAACTATAGAAATTAGTTCATGCTTTTCTTCCCTAATTTTGATAACCTCATTTTCACAGGAGTGCTACTGTAAAACTTAGCATATCTCATTGTAGATGAACAGGTGGGGCAAGCACAGAAAGAACCTCTTGCTCTTAGATCCTTAAGAGTTAGTGAGTGCTTACTACTGTCTGGCATTCATATGTAAATCTAGTTTGATTCCCATGACAGCTCTAGGAGGTTGAGTATTATAATTGTCACCCCCACTTTACATATGAAGAAACCAAGTAAATTTACTCATGCTCACCTAGCCAGTAAGTGGCAGAGTCTGGATTGGAATCCAGGTCTGACTTCAGCATTTAAACTTTAAACCAGGATGCTAACTGACCCTGAAGTTTTACCTTTAGTAGTAAGATTAATTTAAAAAGAAGAGAACATTTTCTACTAGTTGCTTATTTTTAACAATAGGGAGGGAAGACTAGGTAATTTTTATTAATTGTATTTGTTGGAGGTGAGGACTTTGTTCCCTTTGTACTTACTCATCTGAGTTTTGGTACTTTTCTGTTGACTATGTAGTTGTTGTCAGGTCTTTTCATATGTACATAATTAACATTGGACAAATGGATATTATGTGAATGAAGGTAATTAAAACAATTTTTCTGTTTTTCTTTAGGATGCCATTTGTGGCATTTGAAACCACCTACTTGTCCTCTCTTAACTAAACTTAAAGAACGCAATACTAAAGTAATAGATCTCTCAAAATGTGTTATTGCTCTTGGTGAATTTTCAACATTGAATTCAAATTTGAAAAGTAGTAATTCTGCTATTGTGGTAAGTAGTAGAAGGCTCATCCATTATAGTGTTTCCTTCACATCTTTTAGAGGAAAAAATTATTTGGATGTCTATTATTGTAGCCTAAAGTTTATTTTTTCCTAGAGTCCAGTTTAAAAAAGTAAGTCTTAGTTTAAGTACATATCACTTTTGAATACTCTTATAAAAACATTTTAAGATTTAATGATAGCCGGTTTCAAAAGAAGATTACATTATGTAGCACATTTAGATACTTTATAAGTCAGCATTATAACCTAATAACTGTATAAAGTACAATTACTTAAAATAGAGAACAATAGAATTATGAACTAAGTCCTTCAAAAGCTATGCAAATGCAGCTTTGCCATCACAGTTGTATTTGATGACATTGCCATCAAGGTTACATTTAGTGACTAAAGCTGATACTGACTTACAGACAAAGTAGTTGGTAGTATTGTGCTTAATGGTAATAGATGATGTGGGTCTGTTATTGAGCAGTGTATTTTTTTCAGTTTACGAGAAGGAAAGATTTTACTGAAGAAGTAAGAAATGTTTTGCTGGAGGAAATTAAGTGGTCAAATCCTGAATTTTCTTTGAGGAAATATTTTCCTCTGCTTCTAAAAAAACAGACTGAGTACCAGGTACCCTCTGAATGTTGTAAACAAGGTTAGTGATAATCATTATTTATATTAACATTTCACTTTTGAAGACATGGAGACTTAGTCATTGACCCTTGGAAGTAGTCATCATGAAGAGAAGATAGCTAGTGGTTGGCAGGGAGAATTGTTCAACTGAAATAAAGCTTCTTGTCCAACTCAGTGTTAGCCTCTGCCAGCTTCCAGAGATGCCAATCCAAAGGCAGTTTTAATTATGTTAAAATATTAATTACTTAAGGAAAGCCTTAGAGGAGGTAATTAGAACTTATGTATCTTGTACAAAGACAATCTAAATAACAAAAGATTCAGCTTGCTTTCAGTATACCACATTTGATTCTTGGGTTTCATTTTATAGTAATAAGACTGACACGATATTAAGATTATTGGATATTAAATTTTTTTTGTTGATTATTAAGCACATGCATTTCTGTTATTCCACAAATAGAAAGTATACAGCTAGAGCCTGATGTCAGTAAAAAAGAAACCAAAAGGAAACGAGTGGAAACCGAAAATCATAAGTCAAAAAAAAAGAAACCAAATGAGTATTTAGAAAGTCCAAAAAAGATAAATGGGAAATCAGAAGAACTTGACAAAAGAAAAAACTCCATTGGGATAAAACTAGATTCTTCCAAAAGTCTCTATTCTAAAACATGCAGGAAGAAACAAACTGCTTTGAGTATAACATGTAAAGTGGAAACAGAAGCAGTAGAAGATTCTGGCATTCTGATAAAAGATGATGACAAAGTATCTACATCAGAAGTATCTTCTATTCCTGGTAAATTAGATTTTCTCCCTCTGGTCCTAGACTTTTTTGTTTTTGTAACTTCTTACTTTTTCTTTCTTTTACTATATGCTCATTGCAACATCCCAACAATATATGTGTATAAAATAAGAATGGGAGCCTTATTGATTAGTCTTAAGGTCACATTTAAAAGATTGGTGTTTGGTCTTTCATTTTTCTGTGCTTGCATAAATGTACTGGTATGTGCTTTTTTAAAAACCTGGGATAATACTACACATATTATTTAACAACTGTTTCTCATATCTCTGGCATGTTCCTACTCAGTATCTAGCTTTTCCAAAGTATCCTATTGAATTGATTAATTCATCTATTTATGAAGCATTAGAATATGTTTTCATATTCATACAGCAAGTCTCCCCTTTTTTTTTTTTTAAGGTTTATTTATTGTTTTGACAGAGAGAGAGAGAGAGAAGGGGGAGGGCCCAGAGCAGTCTCCATAGTTTTACTTTATCAGTTTTCAACATAGTTTCATTCCACACAGGTGGATGTAGGCTCTCCGCAAGGCGGGAACCGGGTGTGGGGCCTCCCACATGGCAAGCAAGCCCCTGTGAGCTGGGAGCCTCCCACATGGGAAGCACACCCCAGTTTAGCATATGGATCTGCATGGTCCAGGCCTGGGATTAGATCCTCAAACCCCGGGACTGCAAGGCAAGCACTCAACCCACTGAGCCATCCTGTCATCCCCTCCCATCATTAGTATTTTTAAAGATTTATTTTTATTGTTTTTGACAGAGAGAGAGAGATATAGAGACAGAAAGAGAGATACAGAGATAGAGAGAAGGGGGAGGGCCCAGAAGAGTCTCCATATTTGCACATCATTGGTTTTTCCACATAGTTTCATTCCACAGGTGGGCGGGAGGCTGCACAGGGCAGCAACTGGGCCAGGGTCTCACCCTGGTGAGAACTGAACTGGGGGCACTCCGCAGTTCAGCATATAGGTCCACATGGGCCGGGACTGGGATTCGATCCTTGGTCCCCGGGGCTGCAAAGTGATCACTTAACCCACTGAGCCATCCCGGCTTCCCCTTAAAAGATTTGTTTTATTGTTTTGTGAGAAGGTGTGTGTGTGAGACAGAGAATTAATTGGGGAGGGCCCAGAGCAGTCATCATAGTTGTACATTTTTAGTTGTAACGTGGTTTCATTCCACACAGGTGGATGTGGGGCAGAGCTGGGTGGGAACTGAACTGGGGGCCTCCTACACGAGAGGTGAAAACCTTCGCTGCCATCTGGCATTTACCACTTGCGCTGCAGTTCAGCATAAGGGTTTGCACCAGCTGGGGCTGGGATTCGATCCCTGGACTTCATGGTTGCAAGGCATATCTCTTTGTAGATGAACAGATGAGGCAAACACAGAACCTCTCTCTTAGACCCTTAAGAGTTAGTGAACACTTATTACTGTTGAGCCATCCAGGCATCCCTAGTCTCCCGTCATTTTCAAAAACAATTTTCAAGCCTCTGCTCTACTAAATGAACTGCCCCTTTGGGGTTTTGATTTTGCATTAGCTTATAGATTAATTTAGAGTGAATTGGCATCTCTATAACATTTGTTATTCTCAATGGCAGGGAGTATAACACATCTCTCCACTTCTCCAGAGTGACTTAGTGGGACATTTTTAATGGTTCTTTCCGGTGGTTAAAAGAGGCTCCACTAAAATTATGCTGTCTTTGTTCTTTAGACATTTTTTATGATATAAATTATTTTTCATGCTTCCTGTTCCTTGAGTGGTTGTTACAAATTTAAGTGTACTTTTAAATCTTACTGTTATGAGACCATGGTGATTAGTTTTTAAAGGGGAATCTGATGTGAAGAATTTTAAATGTTATTAAATTTTGAAATTGACTTGTGAATTTTATAAATATAAATATTTGTGTATATAGTTATTTCATGAAACAATAATGTAAATGTCTTAAGAAAATATTCTTATGTCAAGCAACAAATACTTTAATGTGTGTTTTTTTGCTTTAGATTCTGGAACTGAAGACATGCTTTGGACAGAAAAGTATCAACCTCAGAACTCCAGTGAACTTGTGGGCAATGAACCAGCTATAAAAAAGTTACATAGGTTGGTAAAATATGTAAAGGAATTGAGAAATAGTTTATGAATCTAGTTTTATTAATTTTTTAATAAAATCTAGAATTATAAAGTAATACATTATATGGTAAACTCTTTAAAAAATTCAAAAAAGAGGTTCAGATGAACAGTAAGTATTCTTCTCAATTCAGCATGCTGTCTTCCAGAGTAGTGGTTCACAAACTTTTTGGCCATACTAGGATAGGCAGGTAAAATACAGGGCACCCAGTTGAATTTGAATTTCAGATAAGCAACAAATAATTTGTTAATGTGAGTATATCCCATGCAATATTTGTGTTTATTTGAAATTTGGATTTGGCTGGGCATCCTATATTTTTATTTTCTAATTCTGGCACTCCTATTCAAGACTCCTTTATGGGGAAGCTGGGATGGCTCAGTGGGTTAAGCGCTCACTTTGCAGCGCTGGGGGCCCAGGATCGAATCCCGGCCCGTGCAGACCCATGTGCTGAACTGGGGAGTGCCCCCAGTTCAGTTCTCTCTCTGTCACTCTCTCTCTCTCTCTCTCTTTCTCTGTGTCAAAAACAATAAAAAAAAAAAAATTAAAAAGACTCCTTTAAAATTACAGATTATAACTTAGACCCCCACACACTTCTGTTTATATGGGCTATACCCATGACATTTATGTATTAGGAATTGAAACAGACATTGAAAGCCTAAGACTTCAAGCACATGTTCATTTCTAGCACATGTTAGCTGTTGGTTGATGTTATCAGGTGTGCTGTAGCCTCTGAAAAGTATGCCAGTTAGAGAATGAGTGTTGAAAAGGGCAATAACTGGTTTGTCACAGTTGGGAAACAGGTTTGACCCTGAGTACCTCCCTGGACCACACTTCTGAAAAACTGGCCTAGGTTTTGCTCATTATGAAAAGCCAGCGCCATTCTATTAATTTTTAGTCAGTACGGGCCTCACCAGAAAAAGGATTCTCTCTCAGCCTTACTGGTCTTCATGATCCCGGGTGTTTTGGACTTGATATCCTTGGAGAGATCTTGATGAATGTGTTGGTGGTATGGGGGTCGTGGGGAGCAAAAGTATCCCTCTCTGCCCTAGAGGTAAATTCACTCACTATTAAATTTTCTTATTAAAAATATGCATATAGTGGTTTCTTCCTAACAGATACGATCAGTCATAAATTACTAGTAATCAAGGCCCATAATCCTTTGTCTACAATTTCCACATCCAAAACATTCTAAAAACTGAAAGCTTATTAACTTTATTACATAAAGTTTAATATGGTTTTTATTGATCCCACTTTGTAGGAGTTCATACATATTTTTAAAAATAGAAATATTAGGGGAAGCCGGGATGGCTCAGTGGATTAAGTGCTACTTTGCAGTGCCGGGGACCGGGGATTGAATCCCAGCCCCAGCCCCGGTCCTGGCCCATGCAGTACCATATGCTGAACTGGGAGCTCCCCCAGTTCAGTTCTCTCTCTGTCTCTGTATCTCTCTCTCTCTCTCTTTGTGTCAAAAATAAAAATAAATAAATAAATAAATGAATAAATAAACAACGGTGAACATTAAAAAAAAAAATAGAAATATTAAATGATTATGGATGTACTGCTATAGACCTCTTTAGGGGTATTATATAATATGTAGTATATGTACCAAATTACCTTTCTAATATCTGAAAAATTCTGAATTCTATAACTCACCTGGCCCAAAGGATTTCTTTCTTTCTTTTTTAATATATATTTTATTGTTTTGAGAGGTGAGAGAGAGAAGTGGGGAGGGCCCAGAGCAGTCTCTATAGTTGTCCTTATAGTGTACATCATTACTTGTGACAGTTTCATTCCACATGGGTGAATGTGGGGCCACACAGGTCGGGAACTAAAACAGGCCTCCGACATGGGAGGTGAGAATCTGGTGGTTGCTAGCACTGCAGTTCAGCATATGGGTTTGCATGGGCTGGAGCTGGGATTTTATCCTTGGACTTGGTGGCTGCAAGGCAAGCTCTCAACCTGTTGAGCCAGTTCAGCATCCCCCAAAGAATTTCTTATAAGGAATTGCAACCCATAATAAGAGTTAACACCTTGAGCTTGACACTGTTTTAAGTATTTGCATTGTTCTTAGCTCACTTAAACCTTAGAACAATATGAAGGTAAATACTGTTACCCTAATAGCATACATGATAAATGAGGCCTAGAGAAGTTTAGTTATTTGTGTAAGTACGGTACCCACAGCTAGAAGGTGGTGAAGCTGGAATTTAAACTCAAGTCTAGCTCTAGACCAGAACTTAATCTTTCTTATATTTAACATTGTATATTAAAATATCTTTCATGTTATCACACAATCCAAGTTCTTTTTAGTTGCTGTGTACTGTTTTCTTACATGAGTTTACCATAATGTATCTTTTCCCCTAATGTGCTTTTGGTTTTTCTTTTGGAAGCTAATATAAACAGTGTTGCAGTGAATATCCTTATACATGGTCTTGTGTATTTATAGGCAAAAATTATTTTTAAATGTCTATGCTCATATAAAAATATTTTATTATTTATTTGATTCAGAAGTGCTATGGAGTACTTAAAAACTAACAGTTTGCCATACTTTCCCTCCCAAATTATCTCAAGACAAAGTCTAAAAGATACCTATATTCTATGAGTTATTTTTATTAACATTTTTGTACAACAGTTGGTTGAAAGACTGGAAAAGAAGAGCTGAGTTGGAAGAAAGACAGAATTGGAAGGGAAAAAGAGATGAGAAACAGGAAGGTATTTTGAGTCTATTTTTACATTTCACTGGAAGTTTTTAGAGTGAGATTGGCTAAAAACTTCTATTAAATTTTTCTGTTTTTTCTTTATTTAAAAAATTTTTAATTGTTAAATATATTGGGGTGACATTGGTTGGTAAAAATTGCATTGGTTTAAAATTTTTTAATTGGTATTTTATATTTGGCTTTGTAGTTTTTCTATATTAAATTTCCAGTATTTATTGGTCAGAAGTTTGTGGGATTTCATCATTGGGATGGTGAGATAGACTTGCTGTCCAACTAATTGTTTTTATATACATTTGAATAATTTTTCAGATCTGTTGGATAGAATAGACTTTAAAGCCAGTTCAGATGAAGAAGAGACTCGCCTTTGCAATACTGTTCTTATAACAGGGCCAACGGGAGTCGGGAAAACTGCTGCAGTGTATGCTTGTGCTCAGGAGCTGGGATTTAAGGTTAGTGATGGTGACAGTGGAACAATGTTAATGCAGTAATTACCCTTGAATAAAAGGAAAACAAATCATTCTGCCTTTTTTCATATATTCTTTTAGATATTTGAAGTGAATGCTTCTTCTCAGCGCAGTGGAAGACAAATTCTGTCTCAACTGAAGGAAGCTACTCAGTCCCATCAAGTAGACAAGCAAGGTGTAAACTCACAAAAACCTTGTTTTTTTAATAGCTACAACATAGGCAAGTCACCAAGTAAGTAAATTACTTTCTTTGTCATACATACCTTTTCCAAAAAATCAAATGTAACAAAAATTTTTAATTAGCATTTTGATATTCATTTTTAATCTTTCTCTATACATACAAATGCTTTTAAAATTTTTTCCTGGGCTTTTTTAAAACAAATTTCAAAACCATCATGTATTTGTAATTTTACCCATATATACTTTAATAGGTATCTCTAACTGATAGGTTAAAAAGCGTAACCACAATATCATATTCAGACATAGTAAAATTAACTATATACCTTAATTTGATCTAGTGCACAGTCTAATTTTAATTTTCTGTTATTTCAAATGGTTTGTTCAAATCAAAATCTAAACAAGACTCACATCTTACATTTAATTAATGTCTCTTAGTTTTCTTTTAATCTCTCTAACAATTCCCTCACCTTTTCTTTTCAATTATTTAGTTGGAGAACATAGGTCATTTGTCAGAAAATTTCTCACATTCTCAATTTGGCTGATTGTATCTTCATGGTATTAGTTTAACATATTTCTTTTCCCTATATTTCTTGTAAACTGGCAATTTGATCTCTGGCCAAATTGGGTTCAGGTTTCGTTTTTGGGCTAGCATATATACATAAGCGGGGCTGTGTACTTCCTATACCATCATAGCAGGTGATACATAATGACTGGTCAGTGCACTTTTAGTGATACTAAAATTAATTGATGAGTTTACGGTAATTGTTTTCACTGGAATCCATCCATTATCAAGTTCTCCCATCACTTTCTTATCTAATAGTATTTTGTAGCCATTAATGATCTTTGTCTATTAGACTCATTTCATTAGGAGTTAAAAAATGGTGATATTGTGGGGGTGCCAGGATAGTTCAACAGGTTGAACACTTGCCTTGCAACTGTGAAGTCTTGGGATCAAATCCTGGTTCTGGACCATGCTGAATTGGGGCATGCCTCCCATGTGGAAGGCCCCCAGTTCAATTCCTGTCCCATGTGGCCCCACATCCACCTGTGTGGAATGAAACCATGTCAAAACTAATAATGTGCAACTAAACTATGGAGACTTCTCTGGGCCTCTCTCTGTCTCTCTGTCTTCGTCTCTCTCAAAAAGTAGAATAAATCTTTTTAAAAATGGTAATATTGTAACTTACTCTTTCTCAATTTATTAGTTAGAATTCTAAGAACCACTATTTCTCATCAACTATTTAGATACTTTGAAATGCAGTTTATACAGGAAAGGCATGAGAAATGCTTCATTCTTTCTTTTTACTTATTAGTTCTTAGAGTAATGGTGCCCTGGTCATCTCTGAAGTTGATCAATGAGTTTTTGTATAATTTTATTTTATTTTTTTAGTATTATGAATTCATGGATTTGTATATATTTAACGTGTGTCAAACTTTTGTGTTCATTATTCTTTGCTGCTTATAAAATTATCTTTATCACCAGTTTTTAGCAATTATGATTATGAGATACATTGTTATAGTTTTCTTTCTTTTTTAAATTTATTTTTTTTAAGATTTATTTTATTGTTTTTGACAGAGACGGAGAGAGACAGAGAGAATGGGGAGAGCCCAGAGCAGTCTCCATAGTTGTACGTTATCAGTTTTTTTCAACATGGTTTTGTTCCACACAGGTGGGAGGGGGCTGCCTAGGGCAGGAACTGGGCTAAGGGCCCCGAATGGAAGGCATGCCCCTTTGAGCCAGAGGTCAAGCCAGAGGTCAAACCAGTGGTCAAGAACCAAACTGGGGGCCTCCCGCATGGGAAGCACACCCCAGTTCAGCATATGGGTCTGCACAGGCCAGGGCTGGGATCTGATCCTCGGTCCCGAGGGCTGCAAAGTGAATGCTTACCCCGCTGAGCCATCCCGGACTCATTTGGGATGTATGGGCTTATAATTTTCATGAAATTTGAGGACATTCAAACCATTGTTTTTTGTCTTTTTTATTAAAATAATATTTGACAGGGAACATTATGTAAATTAAAAATGTATAACATGTTAATTTGATACTTTTATATTTAGTAATGTTTACTCTTGTATCAATAATTAGCATCTCTGTCACATTACATGATTATTTTTTTTAGTGATTCAAATAATTATAGTCTATTAGGAAATTTGATGATTGTAATACAATATCATTATCTATATTTACTATACTAGGCATTAGATATCTAGGATTTATTTATTACTCATTGTAAGTTTGTGCCCTTAAACATCTGTCCTATCCCCTTACCTCTGTCCCCTGGTAACCACCATTTTACTCTCTGTTTTTATGAGTTTGGCTTATTTTATTTTTTATTTTTAAATATATTTTATTATTTGAGAGAAGGTAAGAGAAAGAAAAGGGGAGGGACCAGAGCAGTCTCCATAGTTGTACATCATGAGTTATGACATGGTTTTATTCCACACAGGTGAATGTGGGGCTGTGCAGGACAGGAACTGAATAGGGAGCCTTCTCCATGGGAGGCATACACCCTCGCCACTGAACCATCCTGGCGTTTACCAGTCGTGCTGCAGTTCAGCATATGGGTGGGGTTGCATGGGCTGGGATTGGAAATTGAACCCTGGACCTCGAGATTGTGAGGCAAGCGCCCAACTGTTGAGCTATCCTGGCATCCTCTAGTTTAGCTTTTTTAGATTCCACATGTAAGTGATATCACACAGTACTTGTTTTTCTCTAACTTATCTCACTTATCATAATGTACTCAAATCAAGGTCTATCCATGTTTTCATAAATGGCAGGATGTCCTTTTTTCTCATGGCCAAATAATACTCCATTGTATATATAAATCACACCTTTTTTATTCATTCATCTATTTATGGACAATTAGGTTGTTTACATATCTTGGCTATTGTAAATAATGCTGCAATAAATATAGGAGAGCATATGTATCTTTGATATCCTGTTGTTTCCTTTGGACATATAGCCAGAAGTAGAATTGCTGGATCTTATGGTAGATCTATTTTTAAATTTTTGAGAAACCTTCAGATTGTTTTCCATAGTGGTTGAACCAACAGTGTACAAAGGTTCCCTTTTCTTTGTGTTCTTACCAACAGTTACCACTTCAAATACATTTTATTTTTATATCTTTTTTTATATTTATAGAGAGTAATTATTTTATCTTCAGTGCATATTTATTTCTATTTTACTTTTGACAGATAGAGAGAGAGACAGAGACAGAGACAGCTAGAGAACCGAACTGTGGGAACTCCCCAGTTCAGCATGTGGGTCCTGCCTGGGCCGGAGCCGGAATTCGATCCTCGGTCCTCGTGGCCTCAAAGCGAGCGCTCAACCCGCTGAGCCGTCCCGGCTTTCCCC
>PVKE010005704.1:0-57772 GCA_004027555.1 Craseonycteris thonglongyai
GGGAGAAAAAGAAAAGGAAATTATTTTTGCCTTTTAGGAGCTTGCCTAATAATTGAAAAATATAGAGAAACATATGTAAAAATTTAAATAGACACATTCTCCATTTACTTCCCTTGCTTCCTTGAGAGATTTAAAAGAGAAAAATCCTCGAGTCATTTGAAAGAACAGGAATGCTGCCTTTAATGGTGACTTTTATTGATTACAAATGCCAGTTCGGTTCTTATAAGAATGTAGCAGACACAGATGTAAATTTGACACCATAACTTAAAAGTGAAGAGGATGTTACAACACTGCTTGCTGTGTTGTGGTGTTCTGAGTCAAGGGGGAAATGTAGAAAAAGTCCTAATCAATTTGGAAAGATTCAAATTTTGAACACATTTGTAACTAGTGCTACAATTTAAATTTCATCTCTAGACTCTCCTTGAAGCATTTCCACCTTGATTACCCTTTCACTTACTTATAAAAATAAACGACCCAGAGTGTACTTTCCCCAGTAAATTCCCATATTTTTCTATCTCAGAAGCTGTTGGGCTGTAGTATTATGTTAACTATGCTTTCAAAGCCATATAATCTTGCAAATGTAAATACTTTCAAACACAGCCTTTTGGCTCAGTCTCTGTAATCCAGGAGACTGCCTGTATTTTTTCAGCAGTGAGATAGACTACAAATCTTTATGATGGTGGGGGAGAAAAAGGAAACATTAGTCAGCTTTTCACATTTTGCATCTAATCGAAGCTGCCCACCTAAACTTTCTTTAAAGTGCTGGGGGTCAGCAGTCTGGATTATTTTTACAGTGTTTGCCTCTGATGAGCTTTGGGTTTCACTAAGTCACTTAGCCTTTTTGTAGCTCAGTTTACTGCTCTTATCAAGTGGAATTATTAATAATCCTGTCTTGTATACCTTTCAGGATTGTCTGAAGATCAAATTAGTGAAGTTTTGTGAAAGTGCTTTTGAAAACATGAACACACACAGACACACAGAGAAATTTGCTTACTATTATAGATGTACCATTTTACTTTGTTATGAAATTGATAATGACCAGAGTATGATTGCCACTAGAATATATTTTAGTTGTCAATACTATCTCCAAATGTAATATTTTGCACTGGGACTCAGAGGTGAATGTTCTTTCCATTTGTACACTGAGTTGGAGTACATTTCATTGTGACATGGGATATCGTAATTTTCTGTGTATAAGAATACTTTTGTCTAAAATTTTAGACCCCAAATTAGGGGTTTTCTTACACACGTGAATAACCTATGTATTTATTTCTTAATGTTGGGTTAGAAAAGTAGGGGTCATCTTATACATGGGGTGTCTTATACACAGAAAAATATGGTAATTATGAAGATGAAGAAATGTTGATTTCAAAATCACTTGAAGGGAGGTAGTATTTTTTTGTTTGTTTTTGAAAATTAAAAAAAATGGTTGTAGTTATAAGTTTAAAAGTTGGCAGGGATGCGGTTTCCATCATAGAAGAAAAATCAAGCCATATTTGAAGACAATTATGTAAGTATTTTTAGGTTCCAAAGATAAAAAATTAAGGTCTCAAGTTGAGGAAAATACACACTTGTTTCATGAGATTTTTAGAGCATTGTCAAAAGAGGGAGACCACCTCTCTGATTTATGGGATGGTGATATATATAGTGTTTTACACATATCACATTTGAAGTGAGATACATTTTAGAAAAAAAAAGCAAATTGCTGAAATTAGATTAATGGAATATTAATTCTCAGAGTAGGGTTAAGAGCATCTCAAAATTCCTCTGCCATGTTGAATATGTGAAACATTTTTTCATCTCCTAGCTATTTGTTAAATACAGGCCATAAAATATGTACCATATGTAATCTGTCCAACTTAGCACTGCTATAGGCTTGCCTTAGAATTTCCTGATTCTGAAAGTGTGATCTTTCAACTATAGTATAGTTTCGGAACCAAATAATCTACTATTCCAGAAAAAAGTGTCACTTTTCTTCATGACTTAGGACTTTATAATAATTTGTCTTTGTTCCTTGTTAAAAAGCAAAACAAAACAAAATACAGTGTTGTATTCTTTGGCTTTCCTGGGCCACATTGTAAGAAAAAGAATTGTCTTGGGCCACACATAAAATACACTAACAATAGCTGACGAGCTAAATACAACCCTATGTTTTATGTGTTTTTTTTTTCTTAATATAATGTAACTAGGTTTTTGTTATTTAAGAAAACAAGAGTAGTCCAATTGTTCCTTCAGTCACGTCTCCTCTCTCAGGAATCCTGTCTGCTCTTTGCATAACTGAATGCCTTGGAAAGTAATTTTTCAAATTCTTCTGCTCTTTTCCATTTGTTTCACGGGCAGACTTTGCGTTCTGAGTTACTAAACTTTCTGCAATAACTTAAGAGGAAAACAGGTTTCCAATCAGGACCAGTAGAGAAATACCTCTGACACAAGCAGCAGACCCAGGTCTGGGTTTCAATTTGCTGAGTAGGTCTCAACACCTGTTTTGTCACAGTTGAAATGTTACAGTGTACAGATTTTAGTTCTTGTTATATGAGCACTATGAAAATTCTATGGGTTGTAGCACTCATTATATCGCTTTCCTGATCCTCTGGAATGCCTATGCTGCCATTTTACTGAAGGCAGTGTGGACTTGTACATACGAACCTTGGCACCAAATTCCAGGGCAATCTGGGTCTTTCCCTTCGCATTCTTCTTGTGTTTTTCTCCAATACATAGTCACAGTCTATTATAATAGTGTTTCTAGTTTCTGTTCTTACATCAGAAGGTTCTCTCTCTTGTGGAATCAAAACTTAGGTATTGGGTTATAACACGATCCTTCTTTTGACTCATATGCAAATTTAGGAATTAAGTACTTGGTTGCTTACTGGAACTATCAGGTGGAAGTACAGAGTTGAGCAACTTGCAAGGACATTGTTCAAATAAGCTACAGTTCAGTGTTCCAAGCACCAGTTACATAAGTGGATCTCCACTTTTCTCTTTCATTCTCTAATCTGTTCTTTTGAACCTTATCTTTATCCTTAAATCTTAGGAGACGAGTCTCCCATCTTTCATAGGCCCCCGGGTTCTGGAGGGTTTTTCTGTGCAGTGTTTAACCCAAGACTTCACTGCCCGTCCCACAGGGGGATGGACACCATGTAGCTTCCATTGCCCTTGGGCTTCACCCTGAGTGGAGGGCGCTAGGCCTGCCTCTGAGAAGTCGCACTGTGGGGACTCCTAGCAACTGTTTATAATCTTCTTGGAGTCATAAAAAAACATTTTAAAAGAAATTCTTAACTCTAAACAGTATTGTCCAATAGAACTTTCTGAGATGATGGAAATACTTTGTAATCTGTGCTGTTCAATCCAGTAGCAGTAGCTGCACTGTGGCTAGTAAAACAGAGGAAATGCAAATGAAATAAAAATAAACTTTTAATTAGTTAAAATTTTAATTTAAATATCCATATCTAGCCATCAGCTATTGTATTTGGACAGCAGAGTTGTAGTGCAGCTTTTGGCTTCCCTGGGCCACATTGGAAGAAGAAGAATTATCTTGGGCCACACATAAAATACAATAACACTAATGATAGCTGATGAGCTAAAAAAAAAAAAAAAATTGCAAAAGATCTCATAATGTTTTAAGAAAGTTTACAAATTTGTGTTGGGCCGCATTCAAAGCCATCCTGGGCCACATGTGGCCTGTGGGCTGCGGGTTGGACAAGCCTATTGGAGAGCATGGTGAAGGCAGCCGATTGCTCTGAGTCCAGCATTAGTGGGCTGTGTGTACTGATGAGCTACGGTGGTGGCTACGAGAAGAGAGAAGGTGGTAACTCTGTTAGCTGCTGCTAAAGAAACCCCAGCACTCAGGAATTGTCAACTCTTTAAATGCTTAGTCACTGAAGTTATAAAGAATAGACTTTTCCGTCCCACTGTCTTAGTTGGTATGTTGCCATTTTGCTAGTATTTTCTCCATCATGGTTACTGCTGAAGTTTCTTTTAATTCCTAGTCTCCTTTACAAACTGAACATTATAGCAAAGGGAGAGGCACACCTGATGTTTGCCATGGAATCTCTATCTCTGAGGGACTCTATTGTCTTGATTCATTTAAGCCCTCTTTGGGTTGACTTAGAGTTTGTACTCTTTTTTTTTTTTTTCACTCCTCTGCCCCCCTCTTTTGGCCAGGACAAAGCAGTTAATCCAAGGGACAATTCTGAGTTCTTCATTTGACACCATTATCCACTCCTTATTGAAGAGATCTGCTCCTCTGTTCCACCCCACCCCCACCTCCACTATCCCCAGGTTTTCCTCTGTCTGCTTTAGACTCTCCTTCTCTGTTTTATTTTGAAACTCTTTATCCTCTGATCATGGTTCCAGAACTGGTTTTTATCAGTATTCTTCTATAGACCCTCTACTTTTCTTACCCACTGCACTATCCTTCTCACTGCAATGATTTCAGTTACCATTTTTACCTGATGATGCTAAATGTAGATCCCTATCCCAGAATTTCTTCCTGGACTGTGTGCCATATTCAGCTACACACTGGGCATCTCTACTTGTGTATTCTAGGGAAGCCTCAGCCTGATATTCCCAAATAATCTTATCATCTAATCTTAAATTTATGTCTCCTCCACTGTTCCTACTCTCTGTGGATGATAACTCCCAGTTGCTCAAACCAGAAATGGTCATTCATTACTCCTTGTTCCCCTTGTCTTTGTTTTCTCCATCTTTACCAAGTCCTTTGATTCTACCTGTACTATATATTTTTTTAATTAGTCTATTCTTACCATCATGCATATCTTCCACAGAGTACCCTGTCGGTAGTTGGTTATTCTTCTAAAGTTATTATTCTCATGTTTGAGTTATAAAAAGTCTTCCTGCCTCTTGTTACCGTATGTTCTTCCTCATTCCTTCTAGAATTCCCTATTACTGTCAGAATACAGTTTACACTCATTAGTATTGTTTCCAAGGCCCTGTAGTATATGTCTTCAGCCATCATGGTGTTAGGTAATGTTGGTGACAGAGGTAGAAATACCAAGATCAACGCAATACCCCATTGGCCATCAAGGAGCAGATGTTGCTGCAGGGGAGTTAGAGACCTTTCTATAACGCAATCCTGTTTATATAATACAGGCACAGACCAAGAGCTTTGGGAATTCAGGGGAAGAGAGATAATTGGAGGTTTCTAAGAAGGCATAATCTAGAAATGGTGTTTGATTGAACTTTGAAGGCTAGGCTGGACTCCAGCAATCAGAGGGAGGGGTCTAGGCTTGCTGCTTCCTATCTTCCCTGCCTCATAGTCAGTGCTGCCCATTTCATGGAGGTAATTTTTACTGAAATGCTGTTTTAATCATGCCTTTTGCTGGCCCAGAAACTTTGAATACTTTTTGTTGCCTCTAGTATAATGGCCAAGTTCTCCATAATTTGCCCTAACATACAGTTACTGCACTAAATGGCTTTTAAGGTCATTTATAAACTGAGTCTATGATTGTATAATTTGCTGTAATAGTTTTACTTTCTATAGCTTTCCTTCATGCCTCATTTTTCTATCTCTTGACTTTGCTAATAGTACTCTATTCTCTTAGAATGCAGTTGGTTGTCTTCCTCTATTAAAATTTTACTTTCAAGTTTTCTGTGAAAATCTCAGATCAGATCAGGCCAGAATCATCCTTTTTGGAGGGTCTCTGTACATTCAGACAATTACTATGCTTAGGATTTATTTGGTAAATGGTCACACATACTCTTGGCACACTTTTCTGTTATTTGAATCTTTTATTGTATGCATGTGGGCAGGGATAGAAATAAATATGCCAAAAATATTGAGCTAAGAGGTAACATGAGTTTCTTTTTCTTTGACTGTCTTCCAATGTGTTTTTATTTTTGCAAAAGTTTAAACCTCTTATTATATACTTTAAAAATCATTGTCTCAGAGCATTACATAAATAAATCTAATTTGCTTTTATGTGTTTTAGTGTTTTGGCAAAGCCTTGCACAGTGACTTGTGAGTAGTAGGAATTTATATGATTAACAACAAATACAGACAGAGACATATAACAAGAAGCTATGGAGTAATTATATCTCACACTTGAAGCAAGTACTTTGAGGATGAGAGGGGCTTTGTATAGCATTATGCCTGCACATATTCTTCCTTATAGATCTTATTTGTTCTTTGTTATTTGTGTTTTGTATATGCATCTCACCACTTGCTCTAGATAAACTGTAGGCCTCTGATTACAAAAACCATACCTTATTCTGGTTTATATCTTCCACAGAGTGCCTTGCAGATTGCTGGTGTCCTAAAAAATTTAAACTTAATGTCAAATGAAAACATTATACATAGGTCTATTTTACAATATTGCAGAGATAATCACTTAAGTAACAATGTCCAAGATGATGTCCAAAGGCTCAAATTAACTTGCAAGTTCTTACATGATTCCCCATGAACACATTTTTACATAAATATTTGGAAATACTTTCAGTTCAGTTATCATTGCATACATAAGAATTATGATAAAGGATGTTTTCTAACATGACAACTTACTTTTTTTTTTTTTTAAAGATTTTTTATTGTTTTTGACAGAGAGAGAGAGATACAGAGGCAGAAACAGAGAGAAGGCGGAGGGCCCAGAACAGTCTCCATAGTTGCACATCATTGGTTTTTTCACATAATTTCATTCCACAGGTGGG
Source organism: Craseonycteris thonglongyai (assembly GCA_004027555.1). Taxonomy (NCBI): domain Eukaryota; kingdom Metazoa; phylum Chordata; class Mammalia; order Chiroptera; family Craseonycteridae; genus Craseonycteris; species Craseonycteris thonglongyai. The sequence continues at coordinate 6,664 of PVKE010005704.1, forward strand.
CGGGGCTGCACAGGGCAGGAACTGGGCCAGGGTCTCACCCCGGTGAGAACTGAACTGGGGTCACTCCCCACTTCAGCATATGGGTCTGCTCGGGCTGGGGCTGGGATTCGATCCTCAGTCCCTGGGGCTGCAAAGTGAGTGCTTAACTCACTGAGCCATCCCGGCTTACCCGACAACTTACTTTTTATTATGTAACATATGGAGTAACTTTAAGTACCTAAATACATTATTAACAACTGTACCTTTAGATTTATGGGGCCAGTTGCTACAAAAAGATTGATTTATAGGTGGAAAGTAAAAGTCATTTAGTGTTTGTTCTAACACTAATATTTAAGATTGGCTATAAAATAAATCTGTTTTTTTCTTTCTGAATATTCTTACAAGTGAAAGATCCTAAATATGCATTAGTTAGTAGATGAAAACTATCAGTGCAAAGTCTCTTCACTTAGTGTAGCTCATAAGCTTCTGAGGGAAACTGAATTTCAAAGAATCTTGTATCTAAAAGGAACCCAATAAGCAGCTAGTCCAGTCCCTGACCCCTTGTTTCTGTCTTAATACACCTGCATGCACACAGGTGCGCATGTGCACACACACACATACTTTACAACTAAGAAACTGAGGTGTGTTGAGGTCATTCTCCTCTTTGTCTAAGGTAACACAAGAGGTCATCAACAATCTCTGTGCCTTTTGCTTTATATTCAGCTTTTTTTCTCTTTTGTGATTGTATGGAGACCGACTCATAGTTTGAGTGTCCCCAATGATTTGCCTATTCCAAAGTAAACACCTGTAGCTTTCTCATAGTCTGGAGTTATCACCATTAGTCGGTGATTTATTTTAAAACAATTTCCCTAAAAAAAAATCCTGAGCACAATTATAGTGCTTGGAAGAGGTGCCCATGGCTAGGAAGAAGGCATGATCACATTATAACAGTAGCTTTCCTGTTTCTTCCTAGAAGAGAGGAAAGCCTGCCTGGAGGGCCCTGGAGGAAGTGTGGGGAAGTCCCAAAACCCCAGGCAGACTAGGGCTTGAAACACAGTTCATGCTTCAGGGCTGGGCAGGCAGCCAGAGGGCAGTGTGGGCACATCTGACCTCTGGTCACAGACAGATACAAACTTCTCCTTCAAACCTCACCACAAAACCCTGAATAATAAAGATTGTGTACAGAAATGTTGGGAGAGATACAACTTTCACAGTGATTAAGGGAATTAAACATTTTACCTAAAAACTAGGAAGATAACAAAGCTAAAATTCTGAAATGAACAAAACAAAAAACAAAAACACAAAATATCTTTAGTAATCAAATACAGAGTGGCCTCTCACCACCCACCTCTTCCCCATCCTCAGCTAATGTAGAATATGGGTTGTCATGAGTTTGAGGGAAAAGCAGCTTAACTACATCATGGGAGATTATTAAAAATTACTATTTTGAACAACTGTTCTAAGTGTGGTATTGATATATCCCGTCACTTTAAATAGTCGATCTTTTCTTTATTTTAGACCATTCCATCGATTTTCAAAGCAGCTTCTATAAACTACTAAACCATCAATTAGAGGTTTCAGTATTGCTAGTCTTCCCAGAATAACCAAGATGAGTTGTGTTGTTTTTTTTTTATATTAATAGGTGTTTACTCATGGATTCACCAAAAGACAGCTGTCATGAGATAGAGGAACATAGGGCCTAAATTGTTGGAGTTAAAATGTTGGGGTCATAACTTGACCCTTCTGTGTTATGTTATAATGGAATCAACCTCAATGGACTTTTTGTTCAACAGCTAGTTGTTAAAGCCAACTATAGTCTGTGCTAGGTAGTTTCCAGGCCCTGGGGATATAGCAGTGAAACAGACAACATCCCTGCTCACGACAAGCTGACATTCTACTGGAGCAAAACAAACACAAAACACAAAAAATCAGTAAACTATGTAGTATGTTTAAAGGTGAAAAATGCTACAGAGGAAAAAAACAGTGTAAAGGTGATGAGAGTCTTAAAAGATGGGAAGGATAGAATTTTGAACAGGGTCGTCTCACTTAAAAGGTAAATTTAAACGGAGACTAGAAGGAAGTGATATTGGAAGTCATGCAAACTTATAGGGGAAGCGTATTCTAGGAAGAGGAAGGAACTAGCTTAAAGGCTTTGAAGTGAGAGTATGTTGGTTGGGTTTTAAAGAAAGAAAGGAGATTCATGTGGCTGGACCTGTCTCCATCGAATGGAAGAGACTCGAAGAAGAGTCACAGAAACAAAGGTTGGGGGTCAGTTGGGTGGGCTTGTGGACCATTGAAGGACTTTGACTTTTGCCCTGAGAGCAATGGTATTGCATAGCAGTAGAGATTTTGAGCAGAAGGGTGACAGGATCACCCTTTTTAAAAAGGGTAACACCTGTTTCTATGTTAACAACAGATGTTAGGGGAACTAGAGTGATTGCAATAATCTAAGTGAGAGAGACTGGTGGCTTGGACCAAGGTGGTAGCAATCAATTGGTAAAAATATGCTGAATTTTAAATATATGCGAAGGAGTATATAATAGGCTATGGAGTGTGACAGATAGAGGAATCAAGGGTTTGGGCTTAAGCACTTGGAAATATGGAATTGCCACAAATTAAGACTGGGAGGAACATGTTTTAGATTATGAGTTCAATGTTGGCATATTAAGTTTGAGATGCCCATTCAAAAACATGTATTGAGTCTAGAGTTAGGGAGATAGGTCCAAGATGGAAATGCACCACGGGAGTTGTCATAATATAGTGGAAGTCAAAGCAATGAAATTGGATAATATCACACAGGGTTCGGGACCTGGAATCCAGACTACTTGGTACCACCACCATTTATTAGCTGAGCGACTTTGGGAAATACACAGCTTCTCTGTGACCCAGTCTCTCTATTTGAAAAATGAGAATAATAATAACAACTACCTCACTGGGTTAAAGTTAAAAATAAAATCACAGATATCTATAAAGCACTTAGAACATGGCATATACTTAATTGTTAGCTGTTAATTTTTAGTACAACTATTCTGCATACCTGTGAGATGTCACAAATACTTGCATTGACTCATGTTGTTGCTGACTCAACAATGCAGTTTTTCTTGTGTTACTACATTTTTGGTTTGTGATTGCCAATTGGTATTCGGAATTCCACTGAGTTGGTTTTGCTTCCAAAATTAAACTGACCTGGATTGTTTATATTAACTCTGCCTCAGTTGATATATTTTAAAAGCCTGTATATATTTCACTGTCTGTTACTTGTTCAGAAAAAATCTTGAGTTTCTTCAGTGCTGCTCTCCTTTGCTTTTCCCAGTGCTCAGCAGAGGAGCAGTCAGGTTCATAAGAAAAACACAATTGGAAATCAGGTAGGAATTGTTTAAAACAGTCCATGCATGCACGCCCCAAAGAATTTGAACTAAATTGCTTGATTGACTATTTTTTTAATGCAAATTAATCATGTGCAAATTTTGCTAGAAATGCAGGCTTTCTGGTTTTTGTTTTGTTTTGTTTTGGCTCTTTAAGTTTTTAGAGTGAATTGCATTTTTTTTTGTTTGTTTTTGCTATATCATGAAGTCAATTAATTTATTTTAAATAACTTTTCTGCTATTTGCTCTGCTTTTCAAATTTGACTCTGTGTGTCCTCCTTTGCTTGCTTACATTACATGTAAATTCGATTTAACATCGAATCTGTGAGTCAGTTCAAGGTGAAAATATGGTGAGTAGTTGCATGAGCTTCTGGTGCAGCTGACTAGTTCACACATTTGCACAGCTTGGTAACAGTGAAGGGACAGCTCATAAAGAAGGCAGTCATTGCATTTACTCTCTGCCACACCAAATTCCTTTTGGTTAAAGACGATGTTAATTGCTAAGAAGATCTGATCTTTTGAGTTTTGTGTTCTGGGCTGACCCGCTGTCTCTGACTAATAGCACTCTACAGAGATTGCATTAACTCTGACAGTTTGCTGTTTCTTTTATGTTTTATGTGATAATGAATATTTGCATTGTTATTTCTTTTCAAGTCAAAACAATGATGAGTTTATAGGGTTTTTTTTTGTTGTTTTTTTTTAATCCAGAGGTGCAATTATTGAACAAATTGAAACCTCTGCTCTAGATTTTTTTTTCCATTGTTTTGAAAGGAGAAGAGGTAATAACAGACTTTATTTTAAAAACTTTTTTTTTTTTTCTGAACTAAAGCATATAATTCTTTGCTATTTCAGGGAACCAATCTTCCGCCTTCAAGGCAAATTGTACGAGCTAAGTTCTGTAAGCTTTACTGTTGCTTTTTCATTTAGCTTCCCAAGGGCACAGTTTGTCTTTAACTGATTAACTCAACTAGCGCTTGCTACTAATTTTTAAAAACTTAGATTGTCTTGTCCATAACACCCTATCATTGAAATAAAAATCCTTTTAAGAGGGTTCATCCCTTCACTGCTAATAACTTGCTGTGATTGAAAGGTATGAACTAGTAAACTCTAAAATGCTGTAGTAATAAACCCTTAACATTGTGAGTGCTTTGATATTTCTCTAATTTTCATGGACCTTAAAATAATTAAAATCATTAATGATCTCCATCTCTGTCCTTTTATGCTATGTTGTTTTATTGTGTAAGCCTTTCTCTTTTCCTTGTATGGTAATATTTCCAATAAATGTAGATGGCGCTTCTGAAAGGTGGGTAACTACTGAATATCTGATTTTGTTGTACGTTGATAAGGCTACCCAATTCCAATTATTTGTATTTATTTAAAATACCAAAACAACAATAGTATTAATTGATGTTTTACATGGCTTTGTAGTTGAATCTTTTTATTATTATTATTACTAAATTTATTGGGGTGACATTGATTAGTAAAATTACATTGGTTCCAGGTGTACAGTTCTACAATATATCATCTATGTGTTTAAAAGCAGATACATCTTCATTTTATGGAAGTATAAAGATACTGTCAAATTACTATCATAGTCAATTAATTAAAAAAAAAAATTGCACTCTCATTGCTACCATGGATGAAGCAGCCTCAACGTGTTCCTTCCAGCTGTGCACAAGTTGAGAATGAGATTGGACCATGGACCTGTCATTTGCCTCATGATATTTTGTAAGAAACAAACTTTGGACCTAGACATCCCTGGGTTCAAATTCTGCTCTGTCAGTTAGTAGTCGTGTGGCCTTGGACAAATTTGAGCCTGAGTTTGCTCAATTGTGTGATGAGAGGAATAGAAAATATCTCTGCAGGGTGATTGTGAGAATCAGAAATGATAATGGGGTTTGCAGCTGGGTACTGGGTGTATACTTTGTAAAGAGTGGACACCTTGCCCCCAGCCAGTTGGTGCTGTGCTTGAAACTTTTGAGAGGAAAAAAAGTAAAGTACAAGAAAATTATTAAAGTTATAAGAATGAAAATGAAACACTTTGTAAGATTGGAAGCTATGGCAAATTATTCAAAAGATTGCCCAGGTGAAGGCTAGCTGTAGGGTGAAGGATTTACCTGTAAAACAGTCCTCAAGCTCAGAAACATCTCTAGCACAGGGATGTGTGTACTTATTGGAAAAGCAATAACATAGCGGCATATATGCAGACTTTAAATTAGGCCTATGGGGAAGTCGGGATGGCTCAGTGGGTTAAGCGCTTGCTTTGCAGCCCTGGGGACCAAGGGTTAATCTTGGCCCCAGACTGTGTGGACCCATATGCTGAATTGGTGTGTGCTTCCCATGTGGGAGGCCACCAGTTCAGTTCTCAACTCAGGTTTGGCCCCTCATGACTCGAGGGGGCGTGCCTCCCATTTGTCAGGCCCCCAGCCCAGTTCTGCCCTGCGTGGCCCCCGCCCACCTGTGTGAAATAAAACCATGTCGAAAACTGATGGCGTACAACTATGGAGACTGTTCTGGGCCCTCCCCATTCTCTCTGTCTCTCTGTCTCTGTCTGTCTCTGTCAAAAACAATAAAATAAACCTTTAAAAAAAATTAGGCCTGCAAGGTAACTCTGAACCAGTTTTTAGTTATATTACTTCCAAATGCTCGAATCATGCTAATGTGCAACTTTACTTGTGCTGAGTACTTCAAAGCCCACACATTATGAAAGTTTTATAAGTCAAGATAATAGAATAGGGCTAGTGTTATAATAGGATACAGATACTTTATCCAAAACCTTTGGGTCCAGATGTGCCGTGAAGGTCAGTAATTCTTGGATTTTAGAAAAATAATACATTATATATATCATATACGTGATATATAATGTGGGGTCAGAGACAGCACCCTGTAATTAAACATATTATATTTCTACAGTGAAATAAATGAACAGTTATACCAGATAGGTTAATTGAAAGATATTAATATTTTCATGTCAAGTCAGGTTTTGCTGCCAGATTTGTTTAAAGAAACTTTTTAACTTGCAAGTAAGGGATTATGAACCTGAAAATCTTATTTTCTGGAATCAAATCCAATTATTAAATTCGATACAAGATGGTTTAAGGAATCCTTTATTGTTCTTTCTGTGATTAGCAGCAATGAATCATAATGACTTGAAGCCGTTTTCCCTATGAATCTGAATGTCTGATGTTGACTTGGGTTTGTATTACCGGTATCTGTTTTAAGTTTTTGCTTGTCAAGGGTCTCAAAGCCAGGGAACCTTGGAGCCCAGTCTGCCCACGACATTGGTTTTTGCGGTTGGTAGGCTGAACTATCTTGAGGTATCCTAGCAAGTGGTTCATCCATTCTGAGATCCTTTTAAGGCTCCTGGTTGTAAGAGATTGCAGTGCAGGACCCATATTAAAATGTTTTAGTAGGATTTAAGGAAAGCAAAACTCCTCTTTAAAGTCTAAATCCCATTTGCTTTTGTCTGCCTAGAAATTCACAATTTTGTCTGCCTAGAAATGTGTCTTCTTAGAAGTCTACAAATTTATGTCTACAAATGTACAGGAAAATGTGAGCACACAATTAGTGTCAAGTTAGACTGACCAAAAATTTGAACTTAAGCTTTATGCATCCCTTCACTCATCAAACATGTATTCTAAACCTGTGAGTGCCAAAAACTATGGTAGGCATTTAAAATAGTATGATGAGGATGCCGGGATAGCTCAACAGGTTGAGTGCTTGCCTTGCAGGTGAGAAGTTTGGGGATGAAATCCTGGCCCTGGCCTGTGCAAATGCACGTGTTGAACTGCGGCACAACTGATAACTGCCAGGATGGAGGTGAAGGTTCTTGCCTCCCACACAGGAGGACCTTAGTTCAGTTCCTGCCCCATGTGGTCCCACATTCACCTGTGTGTAAAAAAGCTATGTCAGAACTAATAATACACAAAATGGAGACTGCTCTGGGCCCTCCCCTCTTCTCTCTGTCTGTCTGTTTTTCTCTCTCACCTTCTCTCAAACAATGAAATAAATCTTAAACAAACAAACAAACAAACAAATAAACAGCATAATGACTAAGTCACAGGCCCCACCCTTAGGAAGCTCACAGCTGGAGGGGATGATGGTATTATAAGTAAGCAAATTGAAGTCAGCCTCCTTTTTCTTAAAAATATATTTTTATTTATTTATTTTTGACAGAGAGAGAGAGAGAGAGAGAGAGAGAGAGAGATACATACAGAGACAGAGAGAGAACTAAACTGGGGGAACTCCCAGTTCAGCATATGGTTCCGCATGGGCGGGGGCCGGGATTCGATCCCTAGTCCCCGGCGCTGCAAAGTGAGCGCTTAATCCATTGAGCCATCCCAGCTTCCCCAGCCTCCTTTTTTAAAGCTAGTTCCTCCTGATCCTCCTGGTCACAATTGAAATGTCATTTGTGCAAGATACTAGCCCTACCTATTGGATCTAACATCAACCTCCTCCCAAATATCTTGCTAATTATCTCTTATCTTATTATTTTTCATCTTACTTCACTAGGACCTAAGCTTCATTAAAGCTATTTTTTTTATGATATTAAAAGCGATGAAATATCATTATAAGGTTTTAAGCACGATCATATCAAAATTTTAGAAAGATCATTCTGCTTGTAGTGTGGAGAAAGGTTTTGAAGGCAGGACAAGGCTAGGAAGAGGAGATTTGAAGGCTGTCGTTGACAAGAGATTCTAGTCATTTGGCCTAGCTCTTTGATCTGGACTTGGTGAGAAGCTGGGTGAGTTTAGGAGATGTAAATAGGAAGAGTCCAAAGGATTTGTGATTAGCTGGGGAGAAGCCTGGGCATCATTAGCAATGCTGTTCAGATATCTGATTTAGGCACAAGTGAGATGGTGATGCTCTTCATGGAGAGAGGAACATTTTGGGAAACCCAGAGTTGAACTCAGTCAGGAAAGGTACTTGTTGTGTATAAGTCACTGTGGGAGATTGGAGTAAAAATGTCCAGTGGGAAGTTGGATAAAAGTGTCTAGAGTTCAGAAGAGACAGAGAACTATTTATTCCAAAGGTAGTAGGGAGCCATTGAATGACTTCCAATAGAAAAGGGAAATCATCTGATTTGTATGTTAGAAAGATCTGTGTGTCAGCCATGTAGAATGGTTTGGAAGAGTAAAATTAGAGATATGGAAATTGGTGAAGAGGTGTTTGAAGTAATTCAGGTAAGAAGATACAAATGTTGATAGTAGAAGGTAAGTGGGAGATGAAACAGATTCAACGTATATTTAGAGGGTACAAAGAATGATAATTTGGGGGGGGGCAGAGGGAGGCTTAAATCATCCTCCCAGATGATGGCTAAGGGATCTACTGACAAAGGGAGTACAGATGAAAGAAAAACAGCAGATTTTAGGGTGATGAGAGAAGAAGGTGGTGATTTCAGTTTTGGATATATTTTTTGTGTCCATCAGTGATATCAGTAGAGTTTGAGGTTCAAGATGTCTAGACTGGAGATAGACATTTTATGGTTGTTGATGTATGCTAGCAGCTGAAGCCATGGGAGCAGATGAGGTCACCTCCAGAAGATGAGAGCATAGAAGGAAATATGGGACTTAATGGATGATGGAGAAAGAAGAGTTGGGAAGAATGAAGAGATGAAAATGAGTCCAGGAAGTGACAAGGGAGGTAGGAAAACTACCAAGGAAAGAGAACATTTCAAGTAGGAAATGGCCTAGTCATATTAGATGTTTCTAAGAGCTCAAGAGACAGTGGGGAAATTGTCAAGACTAAAGTAGTGCTAGTCTTCTTGGTCTTGTGAAATCTATTCTGCTCTACAGGTGGAACATAGCATAAAGCTGAGAAGGCAAAGACAATGAATGATATCCTGAGCTGGGGTATTTCTAGGGAGGCAACATGGAAGGCCAAGAAAGCAAATGAGTTAAACATTTTGAAGAAAGACAAGTTGAAATAAAAGATTATGTAATCTAATATGAATGGTTCTGGTTGTTGTATTAGTCAGGACAGGTCAACAAAGTAACAAACAACCCCAGAATTTCAGTAGCTTAACCTAATAATAGCTTAATTCACCCTGCTGTAGCAATCCAATGAAGGTCATCAAGACTAGGAGTGGGGGACATCTCTGCTTCATGTGGTCAGTCATGGATGTTGGAATCTTCCTCATTCTTCCAGCAGATGGGAAAGAGGAGGAAGCCTGAGCAAGGGAGTTTTTTAAGGAGCAGTTTAATAACAACACATTATTTTTATTTTTACTTTATCATTCTTAAGTCAGTCATTTGGCCTCACCTAACTGAAGGGAAACAGAAATATAATCTGAGCTTCTGTCCAGGGAAAAGAAAATACAAAAGATGATGTTGACTGAAAATTGAAAGGAAGTGGGCAAGCCAGGGTGCTGGGGTTTTGCTGAAATTAGAGAAATACAATGTACCAGGATTAAGGGAAAGAGGTAGGAGAATTGGATGTGGAAATCACTGAGGGAGGGTGTTGTGCCTCAGGGTTCAACAGGCGAGGAAATGATACCCGAGTGTCAGAATGTTACTGGAATAAAAGGGAACAGATGCTGGAGGAGGGGAAAACAAATGGAAGCTGCACACATTTGTGCAACATTATCTTCAGAAAGTATGGGGATGAAGTTCCCTCAATTTGAATATTTTAAAGACCAGGATATATTCAGGCCAGGGTTGATATGGCATTCACATGACTGATAATCCATTCCTTTAGCTTGTTATAAGAATCAACATCAAGGAGGCACAGGTGACTGCTCCTTAGCCCAGACCGCCTCCAAGTGCAACTGTCCAACTAGGGAGACCTTTTCCTTAGGGCACAGAGCAGGTGCTTGCCTGGTAGGGGGAGGGGTTGGGGGTGGGGATCAGGGTGCCTCCTAGTCCCAGGCTTGCTGTCGGTTTTGTTTCCCACCAACGTGCCTTCTATTGTTCTTACTGTAGTCCTGAGTGTGGAATTTGGTTTTCCCAAAACTATAGTCTCCAGACAATCTTCTTGAATTGTAGGCTGCAAGCAAAAAAGATCTTTCTTATCGAAACAGGGTGTCTTCCCTCCTTACTTTCTGAAAGCTAGTTTTAGCAGACACCAGTCTCTTTTTCTTAGGACTGCCTGTAAGTTTCAAAAAATCATAAACACACTTTAATATCCTGAAAAATTTTTACTAAGACTGCCAGTTCTTTTTTTTTTTTAAGATTTATTTATTGTTTTTGACAGAGAGAGAGAGAGAGAGAGATACAGAGTCAGAGACAGAGAGAAGGGGGAGGACCCAGAACAGTCTCCATAGTTGCACATTATAGGTTTTTCCACATAGTTTCATTCCACAGGTGGGTGGGGCTGAACAGGGCACCAATGAGAACTGAACTGGGGGCACTCCCCAGTTCAGCTTATGGGTCTGCACAGGCCGGGGCCGGGATTCGATCCTCAGTCCCTGGGGCTGCAAAGTGAGCGCCCAATCCACTGAGCCATCCCGGCTTCCCCAAGACTGCCAGTTCTTAAGCTCTGCAAGTGTAAGGTTTGAGTCCATTATTAAAAGAGGCCAGGGTTTAAGCAGCAATTTTACAATGGAGTAACAAGTATTGCCAACTTCCTAGCTGCCTCACAGCCCTCCCTCCTCCACTCTCTACTCAGCCAATTCCACCGTTTAGGGCTGTCACTCTTAAACTCCATCCTCACATGATGTTCTGGTACTGATACCTGTATCAGGATTCTTTCAGATAAATTCAACATAACACTGGAGAAAAGCAAATTTGTTCATTTATGTAACTGAACATTTCAGGGACAGTGTTCCGAACTATTTTATCTGTGGTTAATTGTCAAGATGAATTGGTTTGATGGATGGCAATGAACTGGACAAACTTTCCATATTTGGGTTCTGTATCTTTGCTGTGGGCTCCATTCATGGGCCCACAAAGGTTGCAGGATGACAGCCATCAGCCCCCAGGAGATTTCCTTTCTAGTTTGAATTCAGCAGAAATAAGTGAGTTTTTAGAAAAACTGAGACTCCCTCTGAGTGGATGAGCTTGGGTCATGTGCTCATTCCTGAACCAATCCCTGTGACCAGAGAATGAGGTGTATGAATTTGCTTAGGTAAGACCACATGAATTGGAAATGGGGGTGGGCTTCTTTTTACCTGGGAGTCAGAGCTGTTGTTGGAAGAAGAGAGAACGGGCATCGCAGGTGATGACTACAGGTACTCACTGAGCAATGTTTGTCTTCAGAACAATCTGTTAGGGATAATGAGATTCTTATGTATGTTGTCTTCTTAAAGGAATAGAAGATGATTAATAACTCATTATTAAAATCCTGTTTTATTTATTGATTAAATTGAGTGATTTTTCCAATTCATTCTCTAGCCTTCCCTCCACCCCCTTTCCTATTTCTTTCATTTTTAAAAGAAAATTGCATTGAATTTACTAAGTAGAGAGCTAAGTTATAGCAGTGGTTCTTCAGAGCTGGAAATGTGAAGCCACTGTGTGGCCAGGAGCAAATTATTCACCTTCTTTTTCCTTTGGTTTCTAACCTGTAATTAGCTGATAATAATAGTAGCTGCTTTGTAAGTATTAATGAAGATGTTTAATTAGGTACCCAGAACAGGACTTGGCTGAAAACAGTAAGTGCTACAGAAAGCGCTTGCTCTTTATGAATGTTGCCATTATATATTTGTATTATTTTGTTAGTAAAATAGTAAAATAATTGCTTTAATTTTCTAATTAAGCTACTTTCCTCTTGGAAAGGGCAATGAAATCTGTACATCTAGTAATGAATTATGGACTAATTTTGAGGACAGCTTTTGGAATACAGAATAAGAAAAATGCCCCACACTCTAATATTCTAGTTTAACATATATATAGATATATTTTTTCTAAGATTTATTTTTTGAGAGAAAGGGTGTGTGTGTGTGTGTTTGTGTGTGTGTGTGTGTGTGTAAGAGAGAGAGAGAGAGAGAGAGAGAGAGAGAGAGAGAGAGAGAGAGAGAAGTGGGGGAGGGCCCAGAGCAGTCTCCATAGTTGTACATTTTTGGTTGTGACATAGTTTCATTCCACACAGGTGGATGTGGGGCCACCTGGGGAGGGAACTGAACTGGGGCCTCCTGCATGGGAGGCAAGAACATCTACCATCTTGGTAGTTACCAGCTGTACCACTCAGCAAATGGGTTTGCATGGGCCAGGGCTGGGATTTGAGCCCCTGACCTCGTGATTGCAGGGCAAGTGCTCAACCTGTTGAGCTATCCTGGCATCCCCAAGTTTAACATATATTTTTAAATAGATGTTATAAATTTTAGAGCTGGTCAGCTGTTTGCTTCCAACTTCTTTTAATTGAAAGGGCTTTAAAAAACATTTGTAGAAAGACTTGAGTAAACTTTTGCTCCACCTCTCTATTGATCTTCAAGGTAGCCAGTTTTAATGAAAACTCTATCATGGCAAGTCACATCATTTAAATTCATTTGCTGTTGTTTTTATTTATTACTTAATTCTATTTTTAATTTTTTAAAAAGATTTATTTTGATTTTTGACAGAGAGAAACAGAGACAGAGAGATACAGAGAGAAGTGGGAGGGTCCAGAGCAATCTCCATAGTTGACATTAGTTTTCCATATAGTTTCACTCCACCGGCAGGCACAGGGCTGCGCAGGGCAGGAACTGGGCTGGGAGCCTCCCACATAGGTCCCGGCAAGAACTGAACTGGGGGCACACCCCAGTTCAGCATATGGGTCCACATGGGCCGGAGCCGGGATTTGATCCTCAGTCCCCGGGGCTTCAAAGCAAGCTCTTAACCCGCTGAGCCATCCCAGCTTCCCCAATTTTTAATTTCATTGTTTTATGACAGAGACAGAGAGAGACAGAGAGAAGGGGGAGGGCCCAGAGCAGTCTCTATAGTTGTATGTCATCAGTTTTTGACATGGTTTCATTCCAAAAGGGTGGGTGGGGGCTGCACAAGGCAGGAACTGGGCTGGGAGCCTCCCAAGTGGGAGGCATGGCCTCTCAAGCCAGGGGCTGAACCAGGGTTGAGAACCAAACTAGGGGTCTACCACCTGGGAAGCACACCCCAGTTCAGCATATGGGTTTGCACGGGATGGGGCCAGGATTTGATCCTCAGTCTCTGGGGCTGCAAAACAAGTGCTTAACCCACTGAGCCATCCTGGTTTCCCTGCCATTCTTTTTCTCAATCTAAAGTTGTTAGATCCTGAATAGAATGAACATGGGTTTGTATAAATGAATCTGGTTGTTTCAGTCAGTTAGGGTTGCTGTAACAGTACACCATAGACTGGGTGACTTGACAAACATTTATTTCCCATAGTTCTGGAGGCTATAAGCCTCAGATCAGGGAGCCAGAATGGTCAGGTTATTAGTGGGACCTTGTTCTTGGATATGTCCTCATGTGACCTTCCTTGATGCACACAGAGAGACAGAGAGGCAGAGATAACCCATGTCTCCTCCTTTTTTAATAAGGATATTGATTTCATCATGGGGCTTCCTCTTTGCGACCTCATTGAACACCAACGACCTCTCAAAGGCACCACATCCTAATTTCATCTCAGGGGAGGTTAGCGTTTCAACATATCAATTTTGGGAGAACACAAACTTTCAGGCCATAGCACTGATTAACATGAAAAACTATGGTATAATACCTGGTTGAATGTGTTTTCTTTTTATCCCTTACTTTTATGAAAATGATCTCCAAAGGGGTCAATCAATAGATTCCAAAATACTCAGTCTTTATTTTACAAAAGTAGTGAGAGAATGGAGTCCAGGAGAGCTATACTTAGTGAACTGTATGGCCTGCTTATTTGTTCTGCATCTTCTAAGTCTTGACTTCTACTTGGAATAGCACTTAATTATGCCTCTTATGATTTTTCCCAGAAAATACACAGATATGTTTACTGTGTTTTTACAGCTGAGTTACATCTTAACTGAGAACTCATGGCTTAAAATCAATGAGGAGAAAAATCTTATCTACTCAGAATTACCTTGGAAAACTCCTTCCACAGGCAGAATCTAGCCCCGCACTCCAGCTGGAGTCATGTCTGGGCAGGGGGAGTCCGGTCTGGCTTCATAGGGAAAGGGTGCCTGGGCCGACTCAGGGCTTCTCCTGCCTGTCTCCCACTGTCCCACAGCCACACTTCCTCCCTCCCAACACTGTTTTTTCCGCCGTCTGTTTCTTTGGTCTCTGCCTGTCTCTCTTTTTCTGAAAGCTCGGTGTGTTTGATTCCAAGTAGGTTAAATACCTGTATGATTGAAATTCCCTGGAATTTTTATAACATTAAAACATTTTAGTTTCTCCCAGTATTTTTTTCTTTTTTTTTTTTTTGGCCTTTGAAATAGGTACACAGATTCTCACACTATTTTTAATTAACCACTGTAATTTTATTTTATTTTTTATTTTAATGTTTTCGACAGAGAGAGAGAGAGAGAGAGAGAGAGAGAGAGAGAGACAGACAGACAGACAGACAGACAGACAAACAGACAGACAGAGAAGAGGGAGAGCCCAGAACAGTCTCCATAGTTGTACATTAGTTTTCAATATAGTTTTGTTCCACAGGTGGGCACAGCGCTGCGCAGGGCGGGAACCAGGCTGGGGCCTACCATATGGGAGGCATATCCCTATGAGCTAGGGGCCTCCTATATGGGAAGCTTGCCTGGGGCAGGAGCCAAACTGGGTGCCTCCCACATGAGAAGTTCACCCCGCCGAGAACTGAACTGGGGACACACCCCAGTTCAGCATATGGGTTCACACTGGCCAGGGCCGGGATTCGATCCTCGGACCCCAGGGCTCTAAGATGAGTGCTCAACCCTCTGAGCCATCCAGGCATCCACAACCAGTGTAATTTTAAACCTGAATGTTTCCCCTGATTTAATAGATAAGCAACATCTTATTGTCCTCCTGTGCATGACTATTTTCAATGTTTGTGGACACTGGGATTATGTCATATTCTTGCTCCTGGATGAGTAGCTCCCAGTGTTTTACTCTCCACTCCTTTAATCTCCACCCTGTATCTCAGAGTAGAAGTTTCCACTTCCTTCCTACACAGCTGTGTAGGTAGTAGAAGGGCTCAACAGGGGTCACTACTTTAGTCTCTGCCTCCAACATACACACACACATAAGCACACACATGCACACACAAGTACACACGCACATACTGCATGCACACAGGCGTGTGCGCACACACACACGCACACACATACGCATACACACACTGCATGCCTTACTGCTCCTGCATCCAGGCCTGGGGAATTCCAGTGGTTAGCTCCTGGGTGTCGCACCCACGCTGGCTGCAGCTTCCTTGTGGAAGGTAGCTCCCATTTCACTGCTTGCCAGAGTGCTCATTGTATTGTCCTTTGGCACAGAGACTTCAACATATTGGTTAGATAGAGCTGTTGGTGTAAGAAAGCAGAAATCACTCCTTAGGTTTTCTTCAGTTCTTGCTTCGGTTACTCCCTTATGTGTGCTCTTATAGCTCATTTCACACTTTTCAATATAATGTATGATTTTGAAGCTATAATTTTTATTTGCTACACAGAATGACATGAACTATTTCCTGTGAAATAGTTAATGATACAGTAAATATACCCTTGACTCTCAACCACTCCTACTCACCTCCATAGGTATAACTGTTGTTATAATTTCAGAGCATATACATGTATCCTTGCACACCCAAACATAGGTACACACACACACACAAACATACATATAAAGATACATGGTTTATGATTTTTAAAAATAAAAGTGGGGGAAGCAAGGATGGCTCAGTGGGTTAAGCGCTCACTTTGTAGCCCTGGGGACCAAGGATCAAATCCCAGCCCCGGCCGTGTGGACCCATATGCTGAACTGGGGAGTGCCCCCAGTTCGGTTCTCACCAGGGTGAGACCCTGGCCCAGTTCCTGCCCTGTGCAGCCCCACTCCCACCTGTGGAATGAAACTATGTGGAAAAACCAACGATGTGCAACTATGGAGACTGTTCTGGGCCCTCTTCCTTCTCTCTGTCTCTGTATCTCTCTCTCTCTCTGTATCTCTCTCTCTCTCTCTCTCTCTGTCAAAACAATAAAAATAAATCTTTAAAAAAATATCAAAGTGGTCACATATTATACGTATTCTACACTATAATTGTAAACTTCACAAAGGCGAAAACTTCTGTCTCTTTTGTTCATTGATGTATCTGTTAACACCTAGAAACTGATAAATAGTAGATGCTCACTAAATATATTGAAAGTTAAACTTCATCCATTTAATGATATGTCTTGGAGATTGTTCCATGTAAATACACAGAGCAAAGATGAAAACAATTCTTTTACAGGTACATTATGTTTTGTATATTCCATAGCATAGATATGCCATAGTTAATTTAACCATTTCCCTAAGGAATATGTGTTGGTTCTGATTTCTCCAAAATTGCTGAACCAATTATAGACCTGACAACTATGTATGTGTATACCTGAACTCCTCAATACTGAATTTCATTGAGATGGTTATGGTCTCACATATTGAACAAATTATGTAATGCATCATATTGATGGATTTATTAACTATTCTTTCTTTTTCTAGTATAAACCGTATTTGATCATTAGGGGGTGATTACATTTGCCATTAAATTAGTTTTCCTCTTATTTAAGATTACTATATTTTGCTTATGAAATAAAGTTATTCTTGATAAAAAATGAATATATTTACAAAAGAGTAAATTAAAAAGAAAATGAATGAATATACAATACTATTAAAATTTTTGAGACGTCATCAAAAAGGCAGCGTGAGAGGAGCTCTTGAGATCTCTCCTGGAAAGAACAACAATTTAAACAATTAAAATCCCACCAGAGAATCCCTAAGTAGCGCACAGCCTTTGCTGAGGAACCTACTCATCACAAGAAAATCCCTAAAGCTGGAGAAAGGGAGGCGAGGGAGAGAGGAAGAAAGGGAGCCATGTGGAGACCCGCCGCGGAGCGCAACCCGGAGACCCACCCAGCGACGACCCAGAGGCTGCCCCGAGTCCCGCAGAGGAGAGACGGACGGAGGTGGGAGCTGGGGGCGCGGGTCCAGGGACAGAACAACGCTGGGCGGGTGGGAGGCCTGGAACGGACAGAGGCGGAGGCGCCGACGCCAGAGCGCGGGGTAGATGGAGAAAGCGGGCACGGCTGACGGTGGTGAGAGGCCCTGGTGGGAGGGCGGGGGGGGGGGGGACTGGCGGGGGCACGGGGAGGGTGGCCAGAGCGCGGGGCAGGAGGCCGGAGCAAGGCCCCAGCAGCAGCTGGAGATCAGGGCCGGTGACCAGAGTGAGGATCTGGCTGCCGGCGCTGGAGTTGGCAGCTGGAACTGCAGGCCCACGGAGCGTGAGGCCAGCAACTGGAGCTGGAGGCCAGTGTTCCAGGGGCTGGAGCAGTGACACTGGAATTGTGCTGGTGGCCAGGTGCAGAGTGGCCCTCAGTGAGGTGAGGCCCCAACTGGAGCATTGTGTGGCCTTGGACACGGAGCCTGGCTGCTTCCCCTTGCTGTCTCCCAGGGCTCGCCCCGCAAGCCCTTGCCCACAGCGGGCCTTCCGTGAGCTGCTGCTGGGAAACCCCCATTACCCTGTGATGCAATCAGACCTGCGCCTTTCTGAAGAAATCCAGCACCCACTTTTCCTGCTGAAGCCAGCAGAGGGATCTAGGAAAACTGAAGCACAGGCACTGTAGTGTCTGACCACAGTGGGATCTTGGAGGCACAGACTATCATCACCCACAATACCTTCCCAAAGAGGAGGTGCACAGAAACCAGGGTAACTGAGTCAAAGAGAAGCCCACCTTCTAGGAAGTCCTCCACTGTGAGAAAACCAAATAACAAAGAAAAAATATTATAAGACACTGCAGCAACACCAGCTAGGAAGTAAAAGAAAGACTTCTTCACATCTACCAGGGGAAAAGTCCTCATGTCCAGAAAAAGAAATGCTCAACAGCAGTGAACGCTTGTGAACAAAGGTGCTCGGAAAGAAAAAAACCTCCCGAAAAGGAACTTGAAAATATGGAAACGTATGAGCTAAATGACACAGAATTCAGTACTTCAATTCTGAAAACACTCAAAGAGATCAAAGAAAACTGGTGGAGTACACAGAAGGAGCTAAGTGATCTGAGAAAGGAAATTGAATCTATAAAAAAGAAGCAAATAGAAAATCTGGAGATAAACAATACAATTAAAGAAATGAAAAATGAAATAGCTAGCATAGAAAGCAGAGCTGACCAGATGGAGGAAAAAATTAGTGAAATTGAAGACAGATATTTGGAAATGCCACAAAAGGAAGGAGAGAGAGAGAGAGAGAGAGATAGAGAGAGAGAGAGATAGAGAGATCGAAGAGCTAAAAGAAATGAAAGATAACTACAAGAACTATCTGACTCCATTAGAAAGAATAATATAAGAATAACAGGAATTTTTTTTAATTGTTTTTGACAGAGAGAGAACAAGAGAGAGAGAGAGAGAGATACAGAGACAGAGACAGAGAGAGAACCGAACTGGGGGCACTCCCCAGTTCAGCATATGGGTCCACACGGGCCCGGGCCGGGATTTGATCCTCGGTCCTGGTGCTGCAAAGTGAGTGCTTAACCCACTGAGCCATCCCGGCTTCCCCAAGAATAACAGGTATTGATGAGGGAGCAGAAGATGAGATGGGCACAGAGAATTTGCTCAGACAAACAGTAGATGAGAACTTCCCATATCTATGGCAAGAACTGGAACCTCAAATTCAAGAGGGAAACAGGACCCCAGCTACTTGAATCCTAGCAGACCCTTTCCATGGCACATTATACTGAAGATGTCAAAGGTCAAAGACAAAGCAAGAATCCTCAAGACAGCCAGAAAAAAGAACATAATAACCTATAAAGGAAAGCCCATCAGACTACCATCAGATTTCTCAACAGAAACTCTAAAAGCCAGAAGGGAGTAGAATAAAGTATTCAAAATATTAAAGGAGAAAAATTACCAGACAAGAATTCTCTACCCAGCAAAGTTATCCTTTAGATATGAAGGAGGAATAAACACCTTTGCAAACATACAGAAACTGAAGGAATTCTCCAGGACAGCATTTCAAGAAATACTGAAGGAGGAGATTGGAGCTGAAACATAAAGTGAAAATAAATAGGGATAAACTGGAACAACAAAACCACAAAAGAGGAGGAAGTAAAGGTTTAAATTTTCAAAGAGAATGGAGGTAAGAAACATCCTTAAGAAAAGGAACCACTGCATATATGAAACTTTCTTTTACGTAAAACTTATGGAAACCACTGAAAAGGAATGTAGAACTGGGACACATAACAATAAAAGAAGAGAAAACTGTCATAAATACCATCAAATTAAAATAACCGATGGGAATAAAAAGGCAAAGAAGCAATAATAAAAATAATAATAATAAAAGAGCCAGAAAACAGAAAATAAAATGGCTCATATATCAATCATTACCCTAAATGTAAATGGACTGAGCTCACCAATAAAAAGACACAGGGTAGCAAACTGAATTAAAGAACAAAAGCCAATTTTATGCTGCCTACAAGAAAAACACCTCAGCCACAAGGACAAACACAGACTGGAAGTGCAAGGGTGGGAAAACATACTCCAAGAAAATGGCATACAGAGAAAAGCAGGAGTAGCTATACTTATATCTGACAAAGCAGACTTCAGGATCAAAGAGATAATAAGAGACAAAGATAGACATGTCATAATGATAAAAGGGACAATACAAGAAGATATTACACTCATTAATATATATGCCCCCAACCAAGAAGCACCAAAATTTACAAAGCATCTACTAATAGATCTAAAATGAGAAACCGACAAAGACACAATTATAGTAGGGGACTTAAACACCTCATTGACAGCATGGACAGATTATCCAAACAGAACATAAATAAGGAAATATCAGTTTTAAACGATACATTACAGCATTTAGACATAGTTGATATTTACGGAATACTTCATCCTACAATGCATGACTATAGTTTCGTTTTTGGTTCACATGTAACATTTTCAAGGATAGACCACATGCTGGGACACAAAGCTAGCCTCAGCAAATTTAAGGAGATTGAAATCACACCAAGTGTATTCTTTGATCACAAAGCTTTGAAATTGGAGATTAACTACAAAAAGAAAGCAGGGAAAACCACATATACATGGAGATTAAACAATATGTTATTAAAAAGTGACTGGATCAAAGATGAAATAAAAGAAGAGATTAAAAAATACATAGACATGAATGACAATGAAAACACAACATACCAAAATTACTGGGATGCAGCAAAAGCAGTAACAAGAGGGAAATTTATATCACTACAGGCCTATCTCAAGAAACAAGAAAAATCACAAGTCAACAACCTAATATCACATCTTAAAGAACCAGAAAATAAGAACAAAAAACACCCAAAGCCAGTAGAAGAAAGGAAATAATAAAAATTAAAGCAGAACTAAATGCAATTGAGACTAGAAAAACAATGGAAAAAATCAATGCAACAAAGAGCTAATTCTTTGAAAAAATTAATAAAATTGACAAGCTCATGTCTAGGCTTACCAAGGGAAAAAGAGAAAAGACACAATCCAAATTAGAAAGAAAAAGGGAAAATTACAACTGATACCACAAAAATACAAAGGATTATACAAGAATACTCTGAAGGATTGCCACTATATTTTGCAACCTAGAAGAAATGGACAAGTTTTTAGAAATATATAGTGTACCTAGACTGAATCAAGAAGAACTGAATAACCTAAACAGACTAATCAATGCTAAGGAAATTGAAACAATCATCCAAAATCTCCCCCAAAGCAAGAGTTTAGGACCAGGTCTCACTAACGAGTTTTACCAGGCATTCAAAGAGGAACTAATACCTATCCTACTCAAACATTTCCAAAAAATTGAAGAAGAGGCAATACTTCCCAACTCATTCTATGAGGCCAACATTACCCTAATACCAAAACCTGATATGGACATCACAAAAACAAACAAACAAACAAACAAAGAAAAAACTATAGAGCAGTATCTCTGATGAACACCGATGCAAAAATCCTGAACAAGGGAAGCCGGGATGGCTCAGTGGGTTAAACGCTCACTGTGCAGCCCTGGGGACTGAGGATCGAATCCTGGCCCCAGCCCGTGTGGACCCATATGCTGAACTGGGGCATGCCCCCAGCTTAGTTTTCACCGGGGTGAGACCCCAGCCCAGTTCCTGCCCTGTGCAGCCCCACTCCCACCTGTGGAATGAAACTATGTGGAAAAACAAATGATGTGCAACTGTGGAGACTGTTCTGAGCCCTCCCCCTTCTCTCTGTCTCTGTATTCTCTCTCTGTCAAAAACAATAAAAATAAATCTTAAAAAATAAATTCTAAACAAAATATTAGCAAATAGAATATAGCAACACATTGAAAAGATTATACATCATGATCAAGTGGGATTCACACCAGGGGACAAGCATGGTTCAACATATGCAAATTCATTAATGTGATACACAACATAAGGAAAATAAAAGATAAGAACCAAATGATTATGTCAATTGATACAGAAAAAGCATGAGAAGATACAACATCCACTTATGATCAAAACACTTAATAAAGTGGGTACAGCAGGAAAGTACCTCAACATAATAAAGATCATATATGACAAACCCTCACCAAATGTCATACTAAATGGGGAATAACTGCAACCTTTTCTTCTAAAAACAGGAACAAGACAGGAATGTCCCCTGTCACCACTGCTATTCAACATAGTGCTGGAAGTTCTAGCCATAGTTATTAGGCAGGAAAAAGAAATTAAAGGCATCCAAATTGGGTGTGAAGGAGTTAAACTGTCACTTTTTGCAGATGACAAAATCTTTTATATAGAAAACCCTGAAGACTTCACCAGAAAACTATCACAAGCAATAAATTAATATAACAAATTTATAGGATACAAAATCAATGTACAAAACTCCACATCACTTTTATATACAAACAACAAAACTTTAGAAAAAGAAATGAGAAAAACAATACCATTTGTGATCAAAACAAATAGAATAAAATACTTAGAAATAAGCTTAACAAAGAATGTGAAGCACTTATACACAGAAAACTATAAGACTCTATTAAAACAAATTGAAGAAGATACAAAGAAATGAAAAGATATTCCATGTTCATGGATTGGAAGAATCAACAAAGTTAAAATGGCCATATTTCCCGAAATAATACACAGATTGAATGCAATTTCAATCAAAATTCCACAGACATTCTTTCGAGAAATAGATATAAATATTATCAGATTCATATGGAACCACAAAAAGCCCCAAATAGCCAAAACAATCCTCTGAATAAAGAATAAGGCTGGAATCATCATGCTTCCTGATTTCAGTCTATACTATAAAGTATCAATAATCAAAACAGCTTAGTATTGGCAAAACAAAAACAAAAACAAAAAACAGACATACAGACCAATGGAACAGAATTGAAAACCCAGAAATAAACCTACAAATATATGGACAGATAATTTTTGACAAATAAAAAATATACAGTGGAGAAAAGAAAGCCTTTTTAGTAAATGGTGCGGGGAAAATTGGAAAGCCACATGCAAAAGATTCATTCTGTGAAATGTCACTGTACACCAAAATTAACTCAAAGTTGATTAAAGACCTTCACATAAGATCTGAAACAATAAACTGCATAGACAAAAGCATGGGTACTAAATTTACAGATCTTAGGTTCAGAGAGCTCTTTATGAGCTTGACCCCAAAGGCAAGGGAAGTAAAAGCAAAAATAAATGAATGGGACTATATCAAACTAAAAAGCTGCTCAGCAAAGGGCACCGTCAACAAAGTAAAAGGGAAACCAACCAAATAAGAGAAAATATTTGCAAACAATGCCTCTGATAAGAGGCTAGTATCTAAAATATATAAAGAACTCATATAACTCAACAACAATGAAAAAACATGAGGGAAGCCAGGATGGCTCAGTGGGTTAAGTGCTTACTTTGTAGCCCCGGGGACCGAGGATCAAACCCCAGCCCTGGCCCGTGTGGACCCATATGCTGAACTGGGGAGTGCCCCCAGTTCGGTTCTCACCAGGGTAAGACCCTGGCCCAGTTCCTGCCCTGTGCAGCCCTGCGCCCACATGTGGAATGAAACTATGTGGAAAAACCAATGATGTACAACTATGGAGGCTGTTCTGGGCCCTCTCCCTTCTCTCTGTCTCTGTATCTCTCTCTCTCTCTGTCAAAAACAATAAAAATAAATCTTAAAAACAACAACAACAAATGATTTAATTAAAAAATGGGCAGAAGACTTAAAAAGACACTTCTTCTACAAAGACAAAGAAACAGCCAACGAATACATGAAAAAATGCTCAACAACACTAGCAATTAGGGAGATGCAAATAAAAACCACAATGAGATACCACCTTACACCTGTTAGAATGGCTGTAATCAACAAGACAAGGAATAACAAGTGCTGCAAAGACTGTGGAGAAAAAGAAACCCTCATACACTGCTGGTGGGAATGTAAACTGGTACAACCACTATGGAAGGAAGTATGAAAATTCCTCAAAAAAAGTAGGAACGCGGTGAAGCCCAGATGGCTCAGTGGGTTAAGCTCTCACTTTGCAGCACCAGGAACCGAGGATCGAATCCTGGCCCTGGCCCATGCGGACCCATATGCTGAACTGGGGAGTTCCCCCAGTTCAGTTCTTTCTCTGTCTCTGTATCTCTCTCTCTCTGTCAAAAACAATTAAATAAATAAATAAATAAATAAATAAATAAACTATCTTCTCCCCAGCTATGCAGTTTAAAAAACAAACAAACAAAAAACTAGGAATGGAATTGCTGTATGACCCAGCTACCCATCTCCTGGGTATCTACCCAAAAAAACCTAAAAACATTAATTTGCAAAGATATATGTACCCCAATGTTCATTGCAGTCCTGTTCACAGGGGCCAAGTCATGGAAACAACAAAAGTGTCCTCTGATAGATGACTGGATAAAGAAGTTGTGGTACATTTAGCCAATGGAATACTACTCAGCGATAAGATGATATACATCCATTTGTGACATGAGCGGATCTTGAAAGCATTGTATTAAGTGAAATAAGTCAGACTGAAAGAACCAAGAAACATATGACTTCACTCATAGGTGGAATATAAAACTGAAAGTAACAAAGAAACAAAAACTCATGAACACAGTTAATAGCTCAGTGGTTACCTGAGGGTAAAGAGGGAAGGTGGGAGCAGGGAGCATCAAATATATGGTGATGGAAAGAGAGTTGATCCTGGTTGGCGAGGACATAATGCAAAGAACAACAATGTAATGTAGAATTGTACACCTGAAAACAATGAAATTGTTATCCACCAATGTCACCCAAATGTATTTAACAATTAAAAAAATAAATAAATAAAATTCCTACTGAAATAAAGATATCACAGACACTGAGGAGGAAAGAATATTGGATGCCTCATTTCTGATAATCTCAACATTCTTGATAAAATGAGATGCTGGGCTGTTTGTTGAGAGCCAGGGGAGTGGGAGTTACATGGCAGCCTTCAGAAGAAGTGAAACCCCATGTAGTTACCTAGTGGAATATAGAGAGGAGGAAAAGGGCTTCAGCTGTTGGCCCAGCAGGGTTCTCACAAGCAGTTCACTGCTGAGTTGGTGGTGGAGTGATGCTAAAGTCTTCATTTGTGATACTGATACTGAGAGAACCCCAGTCCTTTCAATTTAGCAAATTAAGTGATTAGCAAAGGATAAGGGATAAAACCTTATTGCATACGATGGTGCCCTGCGATCGCTTGTTAGTGGTGCTGTCCATGTCATATACCAGGAGGTCCCTTTGAAACCGTGTTGTTTGTTCACTCTCAGAGTGAAAATAGAAGTACATAGACGCTGAGAGACTCTTGTATATATTTCCGGTAGAGCTCTTCTGTTACTTTTGTCCATTGTTTCCCATACTGAAATAAAAGCCACCCAATAGAAGTATGAGGTCTGACAATTAAGTTTGCAAACAAATCTTAGAAAAAGTGCTACCTGCCTTGTTGCTAAATACACTACGGTTACCTTGCAAGTACTCCCCTTGGGAAGCTATGCACCAATGCCAGCACCTAGTCCGGCTTTCAATGCAATTTTGGAACTCTTTTTGGAATGGCCATCAGAGCTTTTGTCCTATTACCCTTGATGCCCTGAATATCTTCCTTTTAATATTTACTTTATCTTCAGGTAAAGAAAAAAGTCACTGGGGGCCAGATAAGGTGAGTAGGGAGGGTGTTCCAATATAGTTATTTGTTTATTGCCTAAAAAATTCCCTCACAGACAGTGCCATGTGAGCTGGTATGTTGTTGTGATGCAAGAGCCATACGTTGTTGGCGAAAAGATCAGGTCTTCTTCATCTAACTTTTTCATACAGCCTTTTCAGCACTTCCAAATAGTCAACTTGATTGACTGGTCAGTTGGTACAAATTCATAATGAACAATCCTTCTGTAACCAAAAAAGTTTAGCAACATCGCATTGACTCTTGATTTGGACTGACGGAACTTTTTTGGTCATGGAGAATTGGCTGACTCCCATTGTGCGTTTTGACACTTTGTTTCAGGGTTGTATTGACACAGCCATGTTTCTTCACCAGTGATGACATGGCTCAAAACATCGTCTTCCCTCTCCAACAGGTCTTGCAAACTTTGACTCTCCTTTGCTTTTGTTCACTGGCGTGCTCCTTCAGGACCATTTTTCATGACAAGAGTTTCAGTGAAGATTTTTCTAACTATTTCTCTATCAATATTTTCTTGGTCTGCTATGCTTATCACGGTCGGCCAATGATTTTGATGCACAATTTGATGAATTTTGACAATGTTTCTGCTTGTTATTGGCTGCCCTGAATTCTCTTCATCAGTGACGCTTCCTCTCCCCTCAGAAAAACATTGAATCCATTTGTACACTGCAGTTTTCTTCATGGAATTATCCCCGTCAACTTGGATGAACATGTTCCTGATTTCACTTTCACTCTTGCCAAGTTTAACAAGAAATTTAATGTTTGTTCATTGCTCTAATTCACACTTCGACATTCTTGCAATGACACACAAAATCACACACCAAGAATAATGAACACCACTCGGTAAGACACTGGCACACTTCGACATGAACACAGCTCTGAGGCACTGACATCTTAAGGTTATATAACCTTGCCAAGTTGTTTCTACAGTGCTACCAATATAAGTGCACAACACATGGTGGCAAGTTTGTGAACTTAATTGTCATCCTTTGTACATCCTCCAATTCAATGCTAAGGAAAATCGTAGTTTCTGGCCCAGAAGCACAAATCTTTTCATACTTAGTGCAAAAACCATGCAGAACTTTTCTTGAGATGGACAGTTTAGCCCAGCATCCCCAAATTATGGAGACATCTTTATATTCTTAAGATTTCTTTGGAGAATATCCTGAGATACATGCATAGAAAAGAAAGCTCATGTTGGCCTTGCCAGTTAGGCAGGGGAGGACTCTATTCTCGAAGTCACTTCAGCCAGGCACTGCTTTATCTTGAGTTTCATTGGCACGGTACCTAAATGTCACAGCATGAATCCCAGCATTAGTGTAAATTGCTGGGCCATTTTATCATAATTAAAAAAAATTGTTTTGTAATGGGATACTCCCATTTGAGAACAATCTTATTTTTCTCCTCAGGAAGGTATATATATTCTAATCTTATGTCTCAGATTTCCCAGATGGCAGCTATATATGTCAGTTCAAAAGTTTATTTGCCATAATCCCCCACCCAATCCTTTATGAAATTCAACTTCTCCTTCTGTCTCCAGACATTTCAATGAGCAGGTCTCTCAGAGCTTCTGTGGAATCATATTAACTTATCCTCGAGAGTAGTTTGCATGGTACAAGAAAATTGTATTTTATTTTGTTTTTATATGGAAATTCCATCTTTACATGAAATCAATGAACATAGGTTTAATAGCACACATTAGTCATTCACATGTAGTTTGTGTTATGCAAAAGGCCAGAGCAATTTTGAGCACCAATGTGGCATAACTCTTTTTTTTTGTTTTTTTAGAGCAGGGGTCCTTCAGTTTACTGTTATGATGATGCTGACATTTAGTATGTATTGTGTAATTTTAATGGCCAAGTGTCAAAACCAAGATTTCCACATGGATTGTATCATTGAATACTTCCAAGAGCTTTATGAAGATTTGGTTATCATTGTCTCCATTTAATGGGTGAGGAATGGGTGAGGAAAGTGATTTTCTCAAGGTATTTCCATAGTGCGTAATGGGGCTGGGTTTTTGCTCCAAATTTTTATTATGAAAATTTTCAAATATACAGAAGAGCTCAAAGGATAGGACTGTGAATGCCTATGTACGTAGATTTAACAGAGGTTTACTTTTAGCCTTGTTTGCTGTATCTATATGTGTGTGTGCTATTTGAAAGTAAGTTGCAGGCATCATGACAGTTCATCCCTAAATACTTCAGCTATATTTCCTAAGAAAAAGGTCAATTTGCTTTTATGTTCACATCACCATTTTCTCACCTAAGAAAATTAATAATTTCTAATACTATCTATTGTCCTTGTGATTTAATTGCAGTGTCCTAGTAGCTTGAAAGAGTTAATGCTAGTATCAGGTTTATATTTAAAAATCCTGGAAAGACCAATGTGGTTTATTTGCCTAGAAGTATATATTTCATAAGTATGTAAGTACAGAAAAGAAATAAAACATCTCGGAGATGATATCTTGAACAAAATGTAAACGTGTACAGCTTTAGCTAAACTAAGGAATAAAATGCCTTAGCCCCAAAGTTACTATGAAATCTCTGATTTAGCAACTAATCCATTCCCCACCTCAGGGAGTTCCACTAGGCTGAATTCTATGGGATGAATGTTCCCTCTCCAGGAAATGAGTGTCCTGGTTTCATAACTGAACCTATGTTCCTTGGAGCTTTGAGCTGCGCGCTTGCCTCACCAAACAATTGGCCGAAGTTTTTGTCCTGATTTCTGGTGAGGTTATTTACACTCTTAGCCTGTAATGGATGGCCCCTGTGGGTACATTATTCTATGAGCTGCCATTTATATTATCTGGATGATGCACTTGGAAACAGTGTACAAAAATAAAAATGAGCTTGGAAAATACAAATATGAGTATGAAAATCAGTCACCATCATAATTTCATTTCTAATGCCTATGATTATTTTTTTGTTTGCAATATATATGAATTCTTTATCTCTGGAGTTTACCACTCTAGTCGCTTTCCAAAGTTTTAATTTGAGTCTCTATTGACTTTGTATACATGCCTTTTATGAGAAAGCAGTATCATAACTAAGACATTAGTTTAATAGCAAGCCATTTTATTGTTTCCTGCCCCAGTCTACTAAATATGATCTTCTTAATTAAGGTAAGACATTTTTAGCATACATTTGTGTTGTCAGTTTTTTCTCTTGAAAAATCTTTTCCTTCCCTAGCAACTCTGGTCTTCCTGTTGACCTGCTGCAAAGTGGAGGAGGGGAAAAGGAAAAAGGGGATTTGTTTTTGAGAACTCAACTATCTATAAATGACTTCCTCTTGTTTGGTACATCCAGTTGCGGGGTTTCATTTTCAAACGCCTGGTTGCAGGATCCGTGTCCTGGAGGAAGGAACCGTGTCATCTTTCACTCATCCTGTGCACATAGCTCGACACTGCTCCAAATATTATCTCCTGTCACTTCTGGCATTTCTTGTGCTTCTCCTCTTCCTGAAGTCCATAATTCATGTCACTGGTTTCCGGTGCATACGGAGTCAGGTTTTAGAAATATGAGACAATTTAAAAATTACAGATGCAAAGCCTAGCTGGTTGAGCCAACATCTGCAACTAGTTTACAAGATTAAGCAAAATAGCTGCTCTGGATGACTGATATTTACCAGGGCCTCTCCATTTCCCATCAGAAATCAAAATGCCTGTTACTTATGTGTTCTTTAGTTTTCAATAGAAATCCTGATTTCATCTGTTACATACCTAACTTCATTAAGTTTCCTCACAGAATATCTTGAGTTTTAGTCAATTTTCATTTGGCCTCCATGATTAAGGAGAGTAGAAAGATTATGGGTAATAAAAATCCACAAATGTCAAAATACTTTAAGCAAAATCTGTCACTCTCTCCTGAAACTTTATGCTGAAATTACAAACAAGGGAAACATCTGACAGGGTTTTCTTTTGTTTTGTTTTGATGCAAACGAAAGAAGTCCAAACATATCACTTCCTTGCTCACAACCACTGAAAAGTACTTCTTTAACTTTCAGACAAAGTCCAAACCTTAACCTCCACCATCCAACTGTGCCTGCTTCCCGCCCCTTCTCTCGCCACCAGCGCTCCTAAATTCTGTGGGACGGCAGTGGCCCTTCAGTCAGTGCCCAATGTGGTCCAAGCTCTTCTCTTGCTGGGGCTTTTAATGTGCTCTTTTCTGTGCCTGCAACATCTTTTTTTCTTTTCTGCTTGAACAACACCTTCTCATTTTTCTTTAGTTTAAATATCACTCCCTTAGGAGTGCTTTCCCTGACGTCTACACTATTTTCAGTTCTCCTCTATATGTTCCCGTAAGAACACGTACCTTTCTCACTCAGTGTTTGCGTATTTCCTTGTTTAATGTTCTCCCCGCCTTGCCTGCAAGCTCTGTGAGGTCAGGGGCAGCCATTGCCATTTCTACTGCTATTTTCTCTGCATCTATCTTAGAGCCTACTCACAATAGGTGTCCAAAAAATAACAGTTGGATGAAAAAAAGAATTTCATATATTAAAATGTGGAAGGAAATGGCCAGCCATGTAAATTACCTAAAAAATAATGACTTATAAGCTTAACATTCAGAAGGGAACATCTAGAATGTATTAAAGCTGCTTACTAAGTTTGAATGTTACTTTTATCCAGAGGAAAAAAAGTTGTTCTGAAATATGTAATTGTTATTCAGAGTTGTCATTGCACACTTGCCCATGGTGACCATTCAAGTTTCATACTTAAACAGGTCATCAGAAAAGTGATTACATATAGCTCTGCAATGTGAATCTGAATGTAGTAAATTCCTGACTTAAATGTGATTATCATTGAGCTAACTACCCAATTATAAGTTCTGCTTGGACTCCAGCTGGTGCTATTATCATCTGAGCTATGTAGGAGGGTTGTTCATTTATCATCCTTGACCTTTACTCAGTAGATGTCTCCCAGCATTGTGATTGTACAGTACGCAGCTACACATTTACAAAAAGCTGTTGGTGTTTGTATTGCCCCTGGCTTAGAGCCATTGTAAATTATTAGTAAAAAATGTAATGACTAGCATGTAACCTAGGAAAAGTATATGTATGCTGAAGGAGCATAAAGCAGTTAATATCTACTTGGTAATAACATTTACCATTCATTGAACATTTACCAGTTGCCAGACATTCTACTGAAATTTTATTTAAAAAAATTTTTGTTTTATTGTTTTGAGAGAAGGTGAGAAAGAGAGAGAGAGAAGTGGGAGGGCCTAGAGCAGTCTCCATGGTTGTACATCATTAGTTGTGACATGGTTTCATTCCACACAGGTGGATGTAGGGCCTCTGGTGTGGGAGACAAGTACCTTTGCCATTGAGCCATCCCAATAGTTACCAGTTGTGCCACATTTCAGCATATAGGTTTGCACGAGTCAGGGCCAGCAATTGAACCCCAGACCTTGTGACTGAGAGGCATGTGCTCAACGTACTGAGCTATCCCAGCATCCCCTACTGAAACTTTGGAAATGTTCATCTCACTTAATACAACATCTCTTTGAGTTGGGACTGTTCGCTCCAATTCTGAAGTGAAAAAGATCTTGGTTAGGTTGACTTGCCCAAATTCACACAGCCAAAGGGCAGGACTGACAGACAAAGCCAAGAAGTCTATTCTTTCCACTAGGTTATAATCTTATTGGGAACATGGCAGTGAAGCAAACACAATTGCAAGTAAGTAAAAATAAGATGCTCTAAATGCTGATTCAGATAATGAACAAAATGTTCAGAGAAGGAAGAGACTCATATGGGCTACTGGCACTTCTTTATTATTCATTAAAATAGTTCATAGATTGACTCCCCCCCCCACCCCCAGAGTGTTACATTACCAAGAAACTGCTGAGTGTATTTATACTTCTACCTATCACTCAGGCATATCGTATTTTTAAATAATCATATCATGATAATAGACCCCACTTTTTGAATTGCTGTTTTATATGTCAGTGTGCTTTGCTCTTCAAAACAGTTAAACCTGAATGATTGTATGTGAACTACTTGTTGCTTCTTTTTATGGCCCAAAATTTTTAGGAACTTACTTAAAATGGGTTCTCTCATATATGTTTTCTTCATTGGCCAATTCATAGCTTGTTTTTGCATCTAGAAGATGCTGTGAAGACATTGGTTTGTCATTTGAAATCAGAGTTGCGTGGGAGAGCTTCAGCTCTGCCACATGCTTCCCCTGAGCATCTGGCCTCAGAAACAATGCCTGACCAGGTTATACAACTGGCATGTGTCTGTGGAGCCACACTGGCTGTGCTAATACCGAATGCTTTCCTACCAGTTACAACTGGCTGCCCCCCTAGTTGCCTGCCTATCATCAGAGATGATGAGACTCCTCTCTCAGAATCCCCCCAACCTGCCCCCAATTCAGAAATTAAAGGCAAAGTTCTGGAACAGAAGGGAGCCCCCGGGGCCCCACTCTGACAGTGTGACTCACACACCCCTTCAGACTGGTCAGGCTGATGCCTTACTAGTTGTTAAATGTTTTGAATATTATCTCTTCAATAATGTTACTTAAACCAGTGAATAAGATTTTATTTTGAATCCTACTTTCCCTCACAGTGACATTTGACTTTTTCAATCCTTTTGTCTCATTAGAACAAGCTCGTCCAACCCGCAGGCTGCATTTGGCCCAGGACAGCTTTGAATGCGGCCCAACACAAATTTGTAAACTTTCTGAAAACATTATAAGATTTTTTTTGTGACTAAAAAAAAAAGTTTATTAACTATTGTTAGTGTTAATATATTTTATGTGTGGCCCAAGAAAATTCTTCTTCCAGTGTGGCCCAGGGAAGTCAAAAGGTTGGACACCACTGCCTTAGAACACTCTCTCTTGTTGACTTCTGTGGATGCAGTATTCTGTGTCTTCTCCTACTGTTCTAGCTGCCTCTCTGTCTTTGCAGGTTCATCCTCTCTACCCAGCTGTCACAAGCTGGCTTTCCACAAGGCAGTCCTCGGTCCTCCTCTCTTCTCACTTAGACTCTCATTTTATGTCCTTTATTTATACCCATGGCTTAGATCACTTCTGTAATCAACAATTCACAAATCTGTATATCTGTCTGAGACTTCTCTATAGCCAGTGGTTTGTTTCACATGTTCACCTTTTGACAAGTCCAGACAGAACTCATGACTCATCCCTTCCCTAACTCAGCTCTCTCAGCCTGTCCAGTCTCAGAAATTAAACCTTGGTAGTCACCCTTGACACCAGTCTTTCTCATCTTCAATCTCCAGTTTATCATTGTCATATTAGTTTTCGTCCTAAACATTCCTCAAACCTGTCCACTTCTCTATATGGCTAGTCTACAACTCTTGTCAAAGTTATCATCATCTGTGACTCAGAGTTCTATCCTTAGGATTCTATCTGATTCCCCTGCATCCTTTCTCCTCTCTCTAATCTCTCCTCTTCACCAAACCAGAGCTAGAGGGAACTTTTAATGATGCAAATCTGTTCTGCCCTACTTTAAACACTTCAAAGGCTTTCTTTTCATCTCAGGATAAAGACCATTTTTTTTTTCTTTTTTATATAAATTACATGGCCAAACATGGTTTTCCTCCTCTTCAGGATTGTCTTGCATAAGGCTCACTGTTGCTCTCTGTGCATGGCCTACACCCCCCCACCCCCCACTCCCAGCCCACACCCTTCAGATTATAGAGCAAGTGCTTAAATCTTCAAGCACGCCTCTTATACCCCAGGCAGGTCAGAGCTCTCAATGTGCTGAACCCCATCTTGGCAGCATCAACCACAGCTGGAATTTTGCATTTATTTGTGAGTCTTTGCTTAATGGCTATTCCCTTATTGTCCATAAGCTCCGTGAAATTCAGGGATGGTGCCTGGTTTCGTTTGTTTGTTGTGTTTGTTTGTTTATTATTTATTTACTTATTCTTGTATTTTTAGTGTGCTGCCTGATCCAAATAAGGTACTCACTAATTTTCTAATAAATGAACCAATAAATATTTATTAAAGTGCTTTTTTTTCCTCTTTTAAAGAAGCTGTCTGAATTATTTTTAGTAAAATACCCAAATTCTTCTCAGACCTTGCTAATTAGGAGGTATCTTTTCCTTCATGTGCACGTATTTTAGTCCTTGAATGTGAGACATAGATGACAGACTTAGTTCTCATTCTGTTTTGTATCATTTGGAATCTCTTCCACATGGAGGACTCCCATTAACTTCAAAGGAAGCTCTGCACATGGAAAAGATACACAGGAAAAAAGTAGAAAAAGTTGAGCCCTGATTTTCATCATGGTTAATGGCCTGGATCCTGTAGAGGTTTAGGTGAGTAAACTCTGAGAATAAACAGCTCACTCTTAGTGAACTCTTCAGAAATAGTTGTGCATGTGGCAG
The DNA here is from genome assembly GCA_004027555.1 of Craseonycteris thonglongyai. Taxonomy (NCBI): domain Eukaryota; kingdom Metazoa; phylum Chordata; class Mammalia; order Chiroptera; family Craseonycteridae; genus Craseonycteris; species Craseonycteris thonglongyai. The sequence goes on from PVKE010005704.1 coordinate 40,542, forward strand.
AAATAATGCATAACAGGCATCTGGGAAAATTCTGGGGAACAATGAGAAGGGAAGAAATTCCTTTGGAGTAATTTAGAAATCGAGATAGTGTAATAGCCTAGTGAAACATGGAGGCATGAAAAATGCACTCATTATGTGAACATGGGCTAATGTTCTGGAAGCAAGACCCAGTGGAAAGGCGTTTCAGGTACTTTTATGGGGCAGAATGAATACAAGATGAGGGAGGCAACACAAAAGTAGTTTTTCTAGATGGTCGCGGGCTACCTGGTGAGGTTATTTAATGAAACCATAACTTGGAGTCCTGCTTAACTTTTCTTTTATTTACATGATTATGTTGTAAATTTATTCCCCTTGTTTTCAGGTGAAGGTTGAATTTTACAGAGAAACTAGAAAGTTATTACCTTGTGGGCAACTGTATTTTCAAATAAAAAGGGGATTTGATATGAATATTAAGTGTCAGTTCCTTATTTTCAATCAGCTTTTATGGCTGGTTATTTGTTTTCAGTGAATCAAATCAGTTCCTTATTTAAAGTAGTCAAGCTTCTTTCATCATGGTGATTTCCCATTTAATATTCCAGAATTATTTCTCTTTATGTTGTAGTGTAGAGTTATTTCACTACTGGGTTATTTGAAATTTGCCTCAGTTTTCTGACATGGTGTGTTCATTACACATTAAAGGCAATCTCAAGAAATTGTCTTAAGCAATCAATAATGTGATGGCAAGTTGTATTTTTAATAGCATGAATATTGCTATTCATGAAAATACAGAAAAATTTAAGAAGGAAATATAACTTTATAGCATGTCACTAATACAGAAAATACAGAAAAAAATAAGAAGGAAATATAACTTTATAGCATGTCACTAATTTTCAATTGCAGTTAACCTTTGGTATATATTATAGCCATTTTTTTTCTGTTCTTACATTAACAAATGAAACTGAAATAATACCATATATAATATAATAAAACTAATAGGTACTGATCTAAGTGCTTTACTTTTATTAACTCATGATCCTCCTGACAGCCCTATGTTATTATTCCATGTTACATATGAGGAAATGGAGGCAGACTCACCCAATGTCACCTCGCTAACATTCCAACTATGAGGCAAGCCCGGACGGGATGGCTCTAGATGCTGCCCAGAATTAGCACTCCCTCACAATAATATTTTATCATATCAGGTATTAGGTGTTTTTGCTCAGCTTAATTTAACAGATCAGAGGATTATATCATACTCTCTTCACCAGTTTCTGGTTAGGCAAATAAGTTGGTTCCAATTGCTTGCTACTATAATAGAAACAGTACTATAACCAACATCCTTGTATGTGTTGTGAGTTAAGGGCTGGGCCTCTGAAACTAGACTGCCATAGAGATTTAATTTTTTTCAAGTGCTGAGAAGCCAAATCCTCTGTGTGTGCTCTGCAAAGTGGGGCAAAATGGCCAATGGCACGTAAGTTCCTATGGGGAAGGCCTGTTGGCTCCAAGCATGGACTTGGCCATGAAACAGGAGCCTGACTGCAGTTTCCTCATCTGTCACATCAGGAAAATACTAACTTCCTCAAGGGATTATTATTGGGATTAAAAGAAAATACGCATGGCGCTCTTAGCACAATGCCTGGCTCAGGGTAGTGCTTAGTAAATATTGGCTATTGTTATTACCCTTGAGTTCCTAGAAATGGAGTCAAATTGTGTTCTTAGCTTTGATTATTTTACTAATGAAACTTTCCTCTGATTTTCTAGAAAGTTAAAACCATAAAAAGAACATCCAAACACACAAATGGCACTTAGCCAATTCATTCATAGTACGGTACTATTTTATAGAGTCTTACAAACAAAATAAACAATTATTTAATCAAATATTTGATTATTTTATGTCTTAATTTTATTATTCCTTAAACCCCCTTTAGTTACACTTCACCTTATTTTCTTGATTTCACAGCTTCTTTATCAGTCATAACGTTAGTTCGTCAGACGTGAAAGACTGTTTCTTGCATACATCAATGCACTGATACAACACGCCTGCAGTTATGAGGGCCCTCATTTGTGATCACAGGACCATAGTGCCTGGTCCACCACAGGCAGCATAACTACTGGTCGACTGACTTACCAAGTGTCTTAGGTGAGAAACGCCTTTGAACACTTTTCTGAATTGAACGTAACCCTCAAAACTATAGGCATGAACCCCTTCCTTCCTGTGTTAGAGCATGTGCTTCCTGTGGGCAGGCTACCTCCCAAGATGAAGGCAGTGGAGAATGGGAGAAACCACCCTGCATTAGACTGTCCTATTTAACCTTCTAGATTTACCCATCTCAGAAGTCTCTATTCCTCCTGGATGGAATGAATGAGGAAACAACAGACGTGCCTCTCACTTCCCACCCCTTTATTTCTCAGCCTTCCTCCACCTTTTATTCCATTGGGGTTTAAGGGTAAGCCAGTGGTTAACCCGGGGTATGACTACGCTCTTTGTAGGAAGAGATCAGCAGTCTATGATGAGCAGGCCCCTACCTTTTTTTTTTTTTTTTTTTTGAGAAAGAGAGAGAGAGAGAGAGAGAGAGAAAGAGAGAGAAAGAGAGAGAAAGAGAGAGAAAGAGAAAGAGAGAAGGTGGGAGGGCCCAGAGCAGTCTCCATAGTTATACATCATTAGTTGTGATATAGTTTTATTTCACATAGATGGATGTGGGCCCATGTGGGGCAGAAACTAAACTGGGGGCCTCCCACATGGGAGGTGAGAACCTTCACCACTATTCCATCCTGCAGTTACCAGTTGTGCCGCTGTTCAGCATGTGGGGTTGCTCAGGCCGGGGCCAGGAACTAAACCACAGACCTCATGACTGTGAGGCAGGCACTCAACCCCTGAGCTATCCCAGCATCCCAGGCCCCTAAGATAACTGTGGCTCCTAAGGGCATCTTCCTAGAAGCACTATTGGATACAAGGCTCTGAAATGGCTCATAACAGGGCACCAGAAAAATTCACTCTAAGGCCAGTCTGTACCAAAGGTTAAGTCCTTCCTTCCTTCCTTCCTCGCTTCCTTCCTTCCTTCCTTTCTTCCTTTTTTATTGTTTTTGAGAGAGAGAGAAAGAAACTGAGACAGACAGACAGACAGACAGTGAGACATAGAGAGACCAGAGTAGTCTCCATAGTGGTACATTAGTTTTTTATATAGTTTCGTTCCACAGGTGGACATGAGGTCAAGCAAGGCAGGAACCGGGCGGGGGGTCTCCCACATGGGAGGCATGCCCTGCGAGTTGGGGGCCTCCTACATGGGAAGCATGCTCAGGGCAGGATCTGAACCAGGGACCTCTGAATGGGAAGCTCACGCTGGCAAGAACCAAACTTGGGGCACACCCCAGCTCGGCCTATGAGTGAGCACAGGCTGGGGCCAGATTTGGGTTTTGGACCATGGTGATGCAAGACCCATTGAGCCATCCCAGCATCCTCCTTATTTCATTTCTTGTTTCAAATTATATCCAGCCATATTGTTCCCATAGCCTATCAGAGATTCTGCAATGATCAAATGACATCATTAATATATTCTAATATATTACACTCAGTAAAAATATGCCAACAAAATAGACATGTCCTCAATGTGAATATGACCCCCTCCTTCTATGGAGTTCTCAGAAATTAGAAGTCCAGAGATTACCCTCCCAAAGGAGTTTGCATAGTCTAAACTACTTACGGAACACAAAATCGAAGTCTTCCTCAGTTCTCACTCTCTCAGCCTCAGGCAGAGGGGGTCTGCCACCCAGGTGGAGTGGAGGCTCCTTCAGCAGCTGTCCCCTGAGCTGGCCTCCATAAGAACAAGTGAATTGTGCCTTGCATACTTCTGGAGTTGAAAGTGTCTTGTGTCCCTTACTTCACAAATAAAGCCTAGTGGGATCCATATTTAAGAAGACAAACTGACTCACTAGTTTTTAAAGCAATAGTCCCAGACCACATTTATGTTCCTAGACCCTTTCCTAGCCATAGTTGCTGCCCACAGCTGACATTCAGGGGGATTTGAATGGAAGGGGAAAACCCTCCTGCATTTAGCCCTCTCAGGCTGTCATGTTTTCTGGCTGTCTGTGAAGCTCTGTGTGGCTTGGGGGAAATCTCTTCCTAAGAGGACAGTTTTGCCACTCCACACTTACCATTCAGGGGAGAGGCATCTGTATGCATCACCGTAGAGAAGGCTTGAAACATCGATGTCTGTTTCAAAGTTCAGGAATTTGCACTGGTGGCAGCCCCAGTCACCAGGTCTAATTTGAGTTACTTTTCTCTCCCCTGTAGCATATTCAAAACCTCATAATTTTTAGTTCCTTTGCTTTTCTGCTTCCCTCCTTGCCCCTTGTTACATAATTTCTTGATCTAACAAGCCTGGGCCTCCTAAAGGAACTTTCTCCCTGCTATCTAATCAATCCAGACCCCGTGTGAGGCTGTGTGCTGGGTTGAGGGGTGAACCTCGAGTCTGCACGTAAGCCTCAGGACATGAGTTCAGGTTAGCCCTCTGCAGTTCCCCTCTTGCCTGAGTAGCTTTGAGGGCAGCAACACCAACCCTTTCTACCCTGTTCCTGGGCCCAATAAATTAAAGCTCAGCTTCGAGGGTGCTCAGTGATACTTATGGACCTCAGCTGCCTCACAACTTAAAAGGAGTACATTTAGTTCCTCCTCCTGAGGCCCCCCAGTCTGTTTCCCCTAAAACCTTGCCTCAGTACACTGGCTTAGAAAAATCTCTGCTGGCGAATTCAAAGACAAGTCTATATCCTGAGGATGCCTATGCGTCACCAGCGAGTGGCCCATCTGGGCCCATGTAGCTCAGCAGCGTTTAGCCACATGGGCCCTGTGGTGTCTAAGCTTCTTTATAGAAGCAGCTACTCATCAGTGGATATTGCATATACATAAGCGTTTGTCATCTACCAAGATACAAATATCAAATGTTCTGTGGTTTACATTCTCCTCCCAGGCTGCAACAATTAAAAGCCAGCTGTGAAGCTGAGGAAAACTTACATGGTGTCCCATAAGCAAGCCCAAGGTCAAAACGCCCTGTTCACAAAGTTCAAGACCCAAAGCCTTGGCCACACTAGAACTTTTCCGCATGTGCTTTTTCCTCCTCATCATTTTATTCCTTATCTGTGTATTAATTTTATGATCCAGTGTGCCGGCCAGATGTTGAGGTTCAAACTTAGCACTAACATACAGATTTTGCCGACCTTGACAGGCCTGACTGCTTATCTAGCACAGAGGGGACTAGAAAGGACACACACTCTAGGGTAGGCTCACTATAGCAGGAGGGCGGGGCTATTCCACTCTCCCCATGGCTGCTCTTACAGTTGCTTTCAGAATTTCAGTATTTGGCAAAAGAAGCTTGGGTATTAGTCATGGCAGTAAATTCTAAGAAATGGTTTGTCTTAAGTTTTACAAATGAAAAAAAAAAAGTTTTACAAATGAGAACATGCCCTTTCAGCTCTCAAGGTCTCTTCTCTTCATATAGTTATGGGCTTGCTTACTCTTGTTTACTTGGGCACTGAGAATAGAATTTGATATTCAAATCCTCAGAGGCTGTAAATGTTTGTTGTGCTGAATGTTGATGGATTTATTGTGGCAATTTTACATTTGAATACAAAATTAACATTTTATATCTTTCTCTATGAAGAGACTCAACATTCAACTCGCTTTTCATCATTCTTTTCAAGTTTTATTTAGTATTTGTCTTCTTTCTCACTTTTCTTTGTTTTAGTCTATTAATTTCTCCGTAGCATTCTTATCTCTTATGTTCTGACCATTTTCCCTGAATGCTTTCTTTTTCCTATCTTGTTCCCCTGTTTTAACTTGATTTTGTGACTTCTCTATACCTCAATTCTTTTTTGATGAAGTACATTAGGAATTGGTTTTTCTTATTTCTGATTGTCATTGAGGGGAAAAAAAAAACAAAAAAAAACCCACACACACATAAACCCATCTGTGGCAAATATACTTCTCTATTGGAAAAGAATGGGCTGGATTGGACCAGAGTATCTTAAAATTTTTATGACAGCAACTTACTTGTTTTTTTTCCTAAGATTTACTTTATTGTTTTGACAGAGAGAGAGAGAGAGAGAAGGAGGAAGGGCCCAACGTAGTTTCCATAGTTCTACGTCATCAGTTTTCGACATAGTTTTCCTAACAATTTACTTGTTGACAGCATTCAGTGCTGAACACACACTTCCATGGGTGTGTGTGAAGGGATGGGCCATGGCCATGTGCACTGTCTCCATGGTAGCTGTAATCCTCTAATTTTTCTCTCCAAGTGAGAAAGCTGATGAAAACAGCTGTAATATCATAGAATACAATAATCTATTCTAATTAATTTAGTCAATTCTTTACAAATTTTATTTTTATTGTTATTTGTAATCTATAGCTCAAATGAATATAGCCACTGGATGAAATGATGTTTAATAAATATAATTTTGGGCTATAACATTCAATTCTTCTAGAAATAGTGGTATATCTTTGAGAGATGAATTCAGTGGTACCAGGACAAGTAATATCAGGCAATTTATTGCTACATATCATTTTAAATTTTCCAAACCCCATTCTTGCCTTCACTTACATAGTATCTGCTTTTTCTAGTCCCTTTATCTTTTCATTTTCTCCCCTTCCTGCATAGGCTGAGTGTATAATCACCTGAATTACTTTTTTGCCCCAAATGTTCATTATCTTTACACCCATGTATTTAGGTCACTTGGGTCCAGAAAGTTGGAACCGTGGATCAGTTTCTATTTATCTTCTCTTTTTCTGCATCAAGTATGCAGAGTGCTGCTGGAGACAGTAATACAACTGTGATGTTGTGGCCCTGCAGGTTTATGATCTTTAGTCTCAGCTTTCAACCATTTTGGTAAAGACCTTATTATATTTTTTTGTTTTTTGTTTATTGTAGTTTCAAATTTACAACAAAATTGAGAGGAAGGTGCAAAGATTTTTCATACCCTCACCCCCTTTTCCCCACTGAATGCATAACCTCCCCTGTTATCAGCATCACTCACCAGAATGGCACATTTTAATCAGAGATGAGCATACATTGACACACCATAATCACCCAAACTCCACAATTTACCTTAGGGTTCAGTCTTGCTGTTGTATATTCTGTGGGTTTGGACAACATATAGAATGACATATAGCCACCATTATAATATCACATAGAGTATGAGGTCTGACAATGAAGTTCGTGAACTTGCCACCATGTACTTACCGTATATTGGCAGCACCGTACAAACAACTCAGTAAGGTTTCATAACCTTGGTATATCAGTGTCTCACAGCTGTGTTCTTGTCGATGTGTGGCAGTATCTTGCTGAGTGGGGTTAATTATTGTTGTGTGTTTTTGTGTGCCTTTGCGAGAATTCAAAGCTTGAATTAGAGCAATGAACAAACATTACATTTCTTGATAAACTTGGTAAGAGTGGAAGTGAAATCAGGGACATGTTAGTCCAAGTTGATGGAGATAATGCCATGAAGAAAATGGCAATGTACAAGTGGATTAAATGTTTTTCTGAGGAGAGAGGAAGTGTCACTGATGAAGAGAGGTCAGGGCAGCCAGTAATGAGCAGAACTGACAAAAAACATTGCAAAAATTTGTCAAATTGTGCATCAACATTGTCGGCTGATCATGAGAAGCATAGCAGACCAAGTAAACATTGATAGAGAAACAGGAAAATCTTAACTGAAAATTGTGGCATGAGAAAGGTGTATGCAAAAATGGTCCCAGATGAGCTCACCAATGAACAAAAGCAAAAGAGAGTCGAAGTTTGCCAAGACCTTTTGGAGAGGCAAGATGATGTTTTGGGCTGTGTTATCATTGGCGATGAAACATGGGTGTATCAATATGACCCTAAAACAAAGCATCAAAGTGCACAATAGAAATCAACCAATTCTTCATGACCAAAAATGTTTTGTCAGTCCAAATTAAGAGTTAAAACGATGTTGCTAATCATTTTTGTTATCAAAAGGATTATTCATTATGAATTTGTACCAACTGGATAAGTAGTCAACCAACTTTACTGTTTGGAAGTGCTGAAAAGGTTGAATGAAAAAGTTATGTGAAAACAACCTAAACTTCACCAACAATTCATGGCTCTTTCATCATGACAATGCATCACCAGCTCACATGGCACTTCCTGTGAGGGAGTTTTTAGCCAGTAAACAAATAACTGTATCAGAACACCCTCTCTTCTCACCTGATCTGGCCCCACATGACTTTTTTCTTTACTCGAAGATAAAGGAAATATTGAAAGGAAGAGATTTGATGACGTTCAGGACATTAAGGGTAATAGGACAATGGCTCTGATGTCCATTCCAGAAAAAGAGCCCCAAAACTACTTTGAAGGTGGACTAGGTGCTGGCATCAGGGTGAAGATTTCCAAGGAAAGTACTTCAAAGTTGACTGTAGTGATATTCAGCAGTGAGGTATGTAGCACTTTTTCTAGGATGAGTTCACAAACTTAATTGTCAGACCTCGTATTTGCCATCTGTATATCTTCTTGACAGAGACAGAGAGAGACAGAGGGAAGGGGGAAGGACCCAGAGCAGTCTCCATAGTTGTACATCATCGGTTTTTGACATGGTTTTGTTCCACACAGGTGGGCGATGGCCACGCTATATATCTTCCTTATGAAGTGTCTGTTAAGGTCTTTGGCCCAGTTTTTAATCAGGTTGTTTGTTTTATTATTGAGTTTTAAGGGTTATTTATATATTTTAGGTAATGTTCCTTTGTCAGATGTGTCTTTTGCAAATATATCTTCTCTCAGTCTATGGCTTGTCTTCTAATTCTCTTGATCTTGTCTTTCACAGAGTGTTTTAAATTTTAATGAAGTCCAGATTATCAGCTATTTCTTTTATGGACTATGTCTTTTGTGTTGTATCCAAAAAGGCACGACCATACTCAAGATAATTTTTTTTCTTTTTTCTTTTATCTTTTATTACTAATTCTAGATATATTCACTTTCTCATTCAATTGATTGCCCCAATGCTTCACACTATCCTGAAGCCTTATTTCCAACTTCTCTTACTCTCACTTTCTTGCTGATAATTTAGTCTCTTTTCTTAGGGAGAATATTGGAAGGATCAGATATAACCCTCCTCACCTTTCTACCCTTTTTCGCACAAAGGACCTGCATCTGCCCTCACTTACACAGCCCAAGAGGAGGCAGCTGCAATCCTGTGTGCCACATCTCATCTACTCCATCATTTTTGTCCTTATATTGTTTTTCTTATATCACCAATCTCTCACTCTCCACCAATTAGTTCACCCAAGCAATAAAAACGCTCAATTCTTGCCATTAAAAAAATAAAAAATTTCAAACAAAAATAGCAGCAATGGCAGCAGCAGCAACAAAAAAACACCTTCTTAAACCCTATGTCTATTCTGATTTTCTGGTTTTAAGTGTCTCATGCTTCTCTGAAAAGAGCACTATTTAGTCATTCTGTCCAGTTTTTACTTCCCATTTACTTTTCAACCTATGGTCTCTGATTTATCCTACTAACACACTGTAGTTGACATAGCTAAAGACACTCTGATGTCTGTATTGTATTCTAAGATCCTTTCTGTGCTGAATTTGACATTTCCAACCATATACTCCTTGCCATTGGCTTCCACGAACTTATTGCTCTGATTTCTGACATTTCAGATACTTTTCCTGACTACCTCTTAAATGTTAGTATTTCCCCAAGATTTATCCTTGAGCCTATTTCACTCAGTTTTAACTGCCACCTGTATATCTGCTGATGACTTGTAAGTCTACATCTCCAGTCCCAACCTCTCCATTTTGCTTCAGAAGTCAGGTCACTTCCATGTGTAATTCTCACAGCTACTTCAAATTCAACGTGGTCTTGGCTAAATTTATCAACTTACCTACTTCTCAAAAATTTGGTTCTTCTCTATTCTTTCTGAGTTGGTAGCCACAAGAATTTCAGAATCATTCTAGAATTATCAGCACAATGTCCAATAAAAATATAATGCAAATCACATATGTAATTTAAAAATTTTTGATAGCCCCATTAAAAAAAAAATGAAGCAGGTGCAATGAATATTAAAGATAGATTTTTACAACCAAGTATATCTGAAATATTATCATTTCAACATGTGGTTGTAAACCTTAACCAAATAGACAGCCAGACAATTCTCTAGCAAAATGGGTTTACTTGGGAACAACAAAGAATTACAGTTTTGGACATGTGGTTTAATGGTGAACCACATGTACTTCCAGAGAACAGAGGAGAGAAACATTTTTTTATAGAGGAAAGAGGGAGTTCAGAGGGGCTGTTGTAAACAAAAAGCCCATTGCAGGAAACTGGAAGTTTGAAGTGCAGTGCCTATTTATTGGCTGAGTTGTAACAGTTGTTCATTGACTGAGTGGTTACCGAGGGGAGACGATCCTCCTTATTCCAACTGGACTAGAGGAGTAGGAAAATATCTTCCTATTGAAGATAGAAAGTTCATCTCTTTCTGTTTAGAGTACGTCCCAGTGAGTGATAGGGCTTGAGAGTTTCCCCTGCAGGCCCTCTTATTTCTAATTTAAATGAGGTTTCTATTTATCAATCTTCACATAATAAATTTTAAAACATTGAATGAGATAATTTTACATTTTTGTACTAAATTTTCAAAATCTAGTATTCATTTTTTTACTTATTTCACATTTGAATTGAAATTATTCACTAAAGCTCAGCAACCATGTGTGGCTAGTGGCTACTATGGAATGCAGTTCTAGAATGTTTACTTTCATGAATTCACCTCTCACCAAGTCATAAGTCCTGCTGATCTTATCTCTTAGGTGTTTCTTCAGTAGGTTTATTTATTTTCATTCTTACTACATTGCAGCTTTACTTTACACCTTGGTCATTTCTCACTTGGGTTATTGCAATAACTTATATAACCGAGCTTCTCTGTCCCAGGAAGCATGCAAATCCTCCTGAGTGCAGCTCAATATAGTAGAACATCTACTTATGTATTTTTATCCAGAAAATAATAATACAGTTAAGCTTTAATAATACTTAATATAAATATTGATGGCAGTGTCCTTGCTTTGTATCACAGAGAAGTTAATAAAGTTATAAATGTAACGAATGAAATATAATTTCCCCTACAAAATAAAAAATATATTTAAAATATTGTTTATTTCATTTTCATGTCATGCTTTCAAATTTCTCTGTATTTCAGTATGATGTAATAAATAATATTATTAATACAGTAGTCATATATACATAAAAATAAATTTATAGGTGTACTTGACACTTATTTTGCTTCTGCCAGGGGAGTGAGCTCACTAAAATTTGGGGCTGCATTGATCTGAATCAGCTCTGACTTTACCACACCTGTTCTCCAGCCTCAATTCCCTTATCCCCACCTCACATTTTCTGCATTAAGTAGATCTTCCATATCTTTTCTTGTTTGTTCATAAAAAACAAAGTACTTCCTGGTTTCACTAATTCTGTTTCTCTTCCAGAATCTTCTGAGCTACAATCTTTTAAAGGAAACCTATTACAACTTTCTTTTTTTAAGTTAATTAATTTTTTAATTATTAAATTTATGGGGTGGCATTGCTTAGTAAAAAATCACATAGGTTCCAGGTGTACAATTCTATAGTTCCTCATCTATGTGTTGCACTGGGGGAGTCAAATACATGGTGATGGAAGGAGTATTGACTCTGGGTGGTAAACATATACTACAACTTTCTGAATTTGTTGGGTACCCTTTTATTTGGTTAGTATATAGTTCTTACTATATGATGATATGGAAATTATCTCTTTATGGATCTGCATTTCCTTCTAAACTACAAGATGCTTGAGGGCAGAGATTGTGGCATCATCATGCTTTTTTCATGTTGACATTTGATAGGTTGTTAAGAAATGTTGAACTAAATTCATGTCTTTCTTTGATGGAGCCAGCCTGTCAGTCAGAGGGTGAAATAGTAATTTGCTTATTACAATTTGTGGAGTATCTGCAAGACTTCCTCTTTATCCAAACATACCTATTGAAATGAAATAATAAATATACATACTTTCATTAAGTACTTTGCTTAGTATGCTATTTGTAAGCTCTGGTAGGGTGGGTAGCAATGCCAGTGTGAAATAACCAGTTCTTACTCACTAAAAATTAGATGAGGCCATTTGCTCTAAGGATAATGAAGTTTTGATTGTACGAGGAATTTATTTATAAAAAATTGTGTATTTATTCTTACATGTTTAAACTTCAGTCACCTTCAAAGTACTCTTTGTAGGAGGCAATGCACCTACTGAGATGCTTTTTCCACTGCTCAAAACAGTTTTTGAACTCATTGATTTTGATGCCTTTTAGTACTTCTGTCGTTTTTTGTTTCACTTTTTCCACATCAGTCAAAATGTTTCCCTTTGCGGACTTTTTTATATCCTGGGAAACAACCAGAAAAATAAAAGCTTGCTCTGGGAGAGATCAGGTGAATAGGGAGGGCGGGGCACAGGGGTCAAAAACTGCTGAGCAGTGCGGTGCCGGCAGGTGTGTTGTCATGTGTATGTTGTTTGTGTAAATCATCCATCATACGATGAGCAAATGTGTTGAAAGAGTCTCCAAAAAAAAAAAAAATTCCCTGAAGCTGAACACAGGCTCTCACAAGAACCCCAGCTGGTACACTGATGCACATGTGTTCCTAGGGCACTCATCTAGTGAGGGATGCCTGTACTACAAGGGGCTGTCCTCCAGAAGATCATTCTGGGTTTTTTTTTTATCCCCTTCATATATATTAATGAAGTGGTTTTCAAACTTCAGTATGAATAAGAATCACTTTGGGATCATGTTAAAGTACAGATTTCTGGGTTTCACACGTACATACTCTGATTCATTCGGGCTTACAGGTAGCTGAAGAATCTAGTTTTAGAAAGCACCCCAACAATGATAATATACCTTCTAGAAACCAAAAGTATTGTTTTCTTCTTTTTGAAGTAGAGGGTATGAAGAAGGAGTGATTTTGAACAGGGGGGAAAGAACTGCCTTTCTCTGGGCCTGAATGGCTTCTATAGGTGGGTCTGTAAAAACTTTAACAGAAAATTAAAAAGGAGAACAGGCACCTGGGAGATGCTGAAACGGGGACTCAAAGGACAGAGTATGGACAGAGGCTTGTCAGATCAGTAACAATAACCTTGACTTATTTCACAATTTTTCTAAGAATTGACTTTTCTTCAATTAGAAAAAATGGCAATATAAATATAACATCTGATTATTAGGGTATTTTCATGTTCTGTTAGGAACTCACACTCATCAGTCATTCAATAATTCAATAATTTAAAAAATATCTCAGGCTCTCTAGGATATTAAATAATTTAGGTATAGAATGATTTTTTTACATTTAAAACATCAGACAATTTTATATAGTATATTTGATACTGTTTCTTTTTTTTCTAATATATTTTATTTATTTATTTATTTTTGACAGAGAGAGAGAGAGAGAGAGAGAGAGAGAGAGAGAGAGAGAGAGATACAGAGAGAGATACAGAGAGATACAGAGAGAGATACAGAGACACAGAGAGAACTGAACTGGGGGAGCTCCCAGTTCAGCATATGGTTCCGCACGGGCCGGGGCCGGGATTCGATCCTCAGTCCCCGGTGATGCAAAGTGAGCGCTTAACCCACTGAGCCATCCTGGCTTCCCCTTGATTCTGTTTCTATGACAACAAAAATTATCTAACATACAGGAGATGGTAAACTATGCTGAAGGAAAACAGAATTTTATAGTAACAGTGGAAAAAAAATAGAATTTTACTTAAATATTATCTATAAATAATTTTATCAAATTGCTAATCCAAATTGTTAATGCTTTAAAATTTAGATGCTATTTAAAGATTTTTATGAAGATGCTACATATATATATATACATATATATATATATATATATATATTTTTTTTTTTTTTTTTTAAGATTTATTTTTATTGTTTTTGACAGAGAGAGAGATACAGAGACAGAGAAGGGGGAGGGCCCAGAACAGTCTCCATAGTTACACATCATTGGTTTTTCCACATAGTTTCATTTCACAGGTACGGGTGAGGGGCTGCACAGAGCAGGAACTGGACCAGGGTCTCTCACCCTGGTGGGAACCGAACTGGGGGCACTCCCCAGTTCAGCATATGGGTCCACACGGGCTGGGGTCGGGACTTGATCCTCAATCCCCGGGGCTGCAAAGTGAGCACTCAACCCACTGAGCCATCCTGGCTTCCCAACTTTTAGTATGGCAAATAGCAACCAGAAGTAGATAGACAAATCTGGACCAGACTTTTAATTTTAGCTTATTTCAGCTTTCTCCCTCATTCAGTCTTATTCAAAGCTGTTAACAAGGAACTATTTGGATTGAATTTTTTCTTTTCACCATTTGGTGGCCAGTCTCTGGTAGAAATTTTAATGAGATGTCAACCAGGCCAACAAATGAGCCAGTGGGCTGGAAGGGGAGAAGAGGCTGTGGGCATGGAGAGTCTGCTGCTATTCATTCATCCGGTCAACTGAATATGTTTTCATTGTGGCCACACCATAAGTAGGCATGTCCCAAACCTATTCATCAGCCTCGTTTCATCCTGGTCTCTCAGTCATTCTGTTTCTGCAATCTATATGAATCTGCCATTGTGATTTTGTCTATTTGATGGGAAAGACTTCCTTCTGGTTATCTGTATTTTTGGAAGATAAATGATCTCAAATGGCTTAATAGGGGTTGAGCTCTGGAGGAACAATGCTATTCTTATTGCAATTTGTATCTGGTTTATAATTTCACTTAGTACAAAATCTGTGGTCTCCGTTGGCTCATATTGAACTAAGGGTCTCTGCTGACCTGTGCTCTCTTGTAGGTGATTCGCAAGGGCTGGCTGACCATCAGCAACATTGGCATCATGAAAGGAGGCTCCAAGGGATACTGGTTTGTCCTTACTGCCGAAAGCTTGTCCTGGTATAAAGATGATGAGGTAAGCCACAGAGGGACAGTTTTCTCATTCAAGTGTTTCTCATTTCAAACTAATGGATATTATCGTGACATACAATTGTGAAGCCGTGATTCTTCTTCAGTAAGACTTGGAATGTTTGAAGAAGCACTGTTTTTGTTTTTGTTTTTCCCTCATAGATATTTAATTTTACAATATTCCCTTCAAATTTCTTCTGCCCATTTGGTATAGTCACATGTTTGTTTTCCCTGAAGAAATGGAGTTGAAACTTCCTTGTTTGTTATAGTGGCAAAGTACTTTGCATTATATAATGTGTTGAAAGGATTCAAGGTAATAGAGCATCATAAGAACAAAATTAATAGAACTCATGCAGAGTTAAAAGGCATTTTGGGATTCTTACTGTGACATCAATCTCAAATGACAGGCTTTTGAAAAAAAATCACTCATGTTCAAGTGAGTCCCAGATAATTGTTTGTATGAATTTTGTTCTTTGAAATTTTGATATCTATGTAAAGTCATGCACTATGGTAATTATGGTGTTTTGGTTCATGTTAGATGTTAATAATTTTGGTCTTGTTACTTATTTAAATCTGAAAGCTATAAAAGTGCAATATATATATCAGTCTTGCAGAAGCATTAAAGTGCTATAAAGTGATACAGTGTTACTACTAAATTTGGGAGGGCATGTATGAAAATGAAACTGTTTTGGAAACTTTAATAGCTCTGGTCTGACCTGAAAAGTTTTCTGTGCTTATAATGCACATGCAAACATTAGCTAAGAATACTAGTTGTGATAGCAAAACTATTTCCAGGTGAGATTGTCTCAAATATTCTTGGCTATAAAGAACATGTTTTTCAGTTAATAGTCCTTCTAATCTTGGCTTTGTATCTTTTGAAAACACTACAAAATAACTTTGTCAGTTGTTGGGGAAAAAGTTTCATATTGTATATAATTTTTCTGTTTCCTAAGTATTTTGTGCACAGTATTGTGTTGAGTAAATAACGGATGATCAATTGATTTCTACTGCTTTTACTGCAGTAAGGGAAATCAAATGTCCAAAGAAAACTTCTATTCAAAAGTTTTATTTTCAATGTTTATGTCATATATTTCACTGACTTCAGTCAAATGTGGAAGTGGTTATAGTAAGAGTCTGGGGACCAGCACTATTACTTTCCTGTGCTGGATGCTCAGAAGTCCCTGTTCTGTGGTGAGAGCATGGCTTCAGGAGCTCTAAGATCTATGCCTCCCTAGATCTAAAATCAGCAAATGCATTATCTTCTTTTGTGCTCAGCTGCCCTGAGAGATCTTCTCTTAGACATACTTTGTTTGCAAGGTTTTAGATGCTCACTTATGCACATTTCAGTAGGTTTGGTCTTGAGGCCTTAGCCTAGGGGAAACAAAAGATTTGGCTGAGGAATCAACAATAATAGTAATAGCTAGTGTTTTCTATATGTTAGTTAACTCATTTAACCCACAGTACATCCCTAAGGATAGGTACTATTATTATTCCTACTTTACAGATAAGTAAACAAACCAAAAAACCCCCACCTTTGGAAGTTATATTTATAGGATTCAGTTTCTCTTTAAAATTTGGTATTGGTGATGTAACTAACTTCCAAAGGTCACATAGCTAGTTGGTGGCAAAGCAGAAATCTGAACTCAATCTGTCTGGCTCCAGATCTTATGCCCTCAACCATGGATGTACACGTAGGCAAGAATCACAGAGGAATGGATTTGTCCAAGGCAACCTCATCTTGCAGAAAAGGTTACATAAGATGAGTTGAAGGCATCTCAGCGTTGACTTTTTCCTGGGTGTTAGTATCAGGGGCTCTGAGGACTTTGCTGTTTGTTATTGGAGCATGGCTTTGAGTTCTCTTGTCTGGCTGTGTGGGGTACTGTAATAAGCCAACTGGACATCACAGGATGCTTCTTGTAGGGAAGAATGAGACCTTGAAAGCTTGGTGGGCTCATCATGGCCACCAGCCATGCCCTGCTCCTTTCTATAAACACAGGATAACTCTTTTTTTTTATTGTTACATTTATTGGGGTGACATTGATTGGTAACAATTAGATAGTTTCCGGATGTACAAGTCCACATCACGTCACCTATGCATCGCATTATGTGCTCACCACCCACAATCAGTTCCCCTTCCATCACCATATATCTGGTGTGCACTCCCCCCTACCCCCCAACTCTCCCTCCCTCCTTCTCCTCCCTCCCCAGGTAACCACCAAACTATTGAGTGTGTTCATTAGGCTGGTGCCCACTCCCACCTCCCCTCCCACTCTCCCTCCCCCCTCCTCCCCTTCCCTCAGGCAATCACC
>PVKE010005705.1:0-57762 GCA_004027555.1 Craseonycteris thonglongyai
GTGGACCCATATGCTGAACTGGGGTGTGCTTCCTATGCAGTTCGGTTTTCACCCCCCCAGTTTGGCCTCTGGCTCGAGGGGGCATGCCTCCCATATGGGAGGCCCTGAGCCCAGTTCCAGCCTACCTGTGTGAAATGAAACCATGTCGAAAACTGATGATGTACAACTATGGAGACTGCTCTGAGCCCTCCCCCTTCTCATGTCTCTCTCGGTCTCTGTCTCTCTGTTTCTGTCAAAAACAATAAAATCTTCTAAAAATATATATGTTAACTATAGTACATGATAAATATAATTGGCATGAACCTAAAGTAAGCAGTATTTCTTTCATTATTGTTTATACATGCAGTTTTTGAAAATTGGGTTATTATGCATGTATTTTTACATGTACTTTTCATTGATATGTAACATACATGAAGTACCAGATCATAAGTATACAGTTTGCTTAACTTTTATGAAATGAACATACTCAAGTAATCACCACTACATATCAAGAAATAAAAATTACCAGTGTTTATTAAGCACTTGAAACAGTGCCTGACGCTTAGTAAGTACTATAAGAGTATTAAATAAATGATTTTTAAAAAAGATCCAGTTTCTTTTTTATAGAGTTTTGAACTTTAAAATTTGGTCAGAAATAGTTTGGTCAGAAATGGTTTCTTTTAGTAAAATTGACATTTAAACCATTTTATTCTCTTAAAATATTTTGAGTATCATAGTTATTTCCTTCATGTGTGCAAAATTACAATTAAGAAAGGCCATTCATTGGTCAAACTGCAAACTGTCAAGTGTCTGCTTGGGCTTGCCTTTCTTCCTTCTTCCCTCCCTCATTCCCTCCCTTCCTCCCTTCCTTCCTTCCTGTTTGTCTTTCTTCTTTCTCTCTTTATTTCTTTTTCTTTTTCTCTCTGTTGCTCTCTCTCTCTTTCTTTCTTGTTCAATTTATTAGGGTGACATTGGCTAGTAAAAATTACATAGGTGTCAGGTATACAATTCTACATTACGTCATCTGTGTATTGCATTATGTGTTCACCACCCAGAGTCAGCTTTCTTTCCATCACCATATATTTAGCTCCTCCTCCCTCCTCTCCCAGCCCCCTCCCCCTTACCCTCAGGTAACTGCTGAACTATTGAATACCTCCATGAGGTTCTGTTTCTTTGTTGCTTTCAGTTTTATATTCCATGTATGAGTGAGGTCATATGGTTCTTAGCTTTTTCTGTCTGGCTTATTTCATTTAGCGTGATGATCTCAAGTTCCTTCCATGTTGTTGTAAATAGCAAAATTTCATCTTATACCTTAGTAATATTCCATTGTGTAAATGTACCACAGCTTTTATATCCAGTCACCTATCAAAGGGCACTTCGGTTGTTTCTATAACTTGACCACCATGAACGATGCAATGAACATGGGGGTATATATGTTTGTACAGACTAAGGTTTTTAATTTGGGGGAGTAGATACCCAGAAAGGGGATTGCCAGGTCCTGTGAAAAAAAGAATAAAGCTGGAGGCATCATGTTCCCTGATTTCAGTCTATACTACAAAGCCTCAATAATCAAAACAGTTTGGTATTGTGGGTGTTTCTTACTGTTGGTCTTTGATTTGTCATTTAGGGGCCTCTTTTGGCTGATGAGTAATTGTCTGGTTGCTGATAACTTCTTGGAGTCAAGTGCAGCCCTGAGTACTCAGTGTTGAATAAAGCATTTCATTTCTAAAACTCAAGGAACCTGATATGTCACTTCTCTTAATTTCAGTCAGTAAACTTGCCAATTAGATGCATGTGAAAAGTGATTTTTGATTAGTGCAATCAGTAAACATGGAATCTTTGCCCCGCTGATTAGGTAAATTATCACTTGAGTTATTGGCGAAGCCTTGGTTTATGTGACCTTAGAGCTCTAGAAAAGGGATAAGTTTTTAAAGACCAAAGGAAAAATTATCTCATTTTTTCTCTCTCGCCTGTACCTTTTTGAAGTGCAATTCACAATCTTAGAATTCTTTTTTCTCCCTCTCAAATGGATTTTCTGTTAGAGCCATTCAAATGAACGATAATAAGTTTGTTTTACCTTCTACTTCATTACTTATCAGCCGGGAAATACTTCTGCTTTATGAGTACTTAAGGGCTGTATGAATATGTTTTACTCAGAGCCACATGAAGAGATAGATTTGTTTAAAGGTAGCCTTGAAGTTTGTCTTTGATCCTTTTTATTTTTTTTATTCAAAGCAGATGTTTGTTTTAATAATTGTTTGACACAATTTTTAAGTTTTGCAAAATTTGATTAAGTTTTAACGAAACTAGTTTTTGCATGTACTGAGTCTATGTGAAAAAATTGTTCTGACAGTGAGAAATAGTAAAGGCAAAATAGAGTGGGAAGTACATAGTGTACTAGAAGTGATGTAATAAGAACGTCTGTCATTTTCTAGGCACTTTCCAAAAGAAATAATAAAAAGCATTTATACTTAATTAACTTTACATTCCAATTCTACTTATAAGTATTAGTGTGCTTACATGTAGCATATTTGAATCTAATGAATATGTATTCCTGATGGTGATGTTCCCTGTACTTGTACTATTCCTAGGATAAAATAGACAAATTTTTTTCCTGCATTTATTTTTCATAAAACATTAAGCTAAGCATTTCTGAAGGCTTTTCTTAATGCAGATGTCTTCTTTTTAATTACTCTCATTTAGTTTTAAATTTACTATGGATCCTTTGTAGAAGCCTCTGTATGTACCATGAAGTGCCGTATTTTTTGCTCCATAAGACGCACTCCCCCACCACCACCCAAAAGTGTAGGGAAAAGTGTGTGCATCTTATGGAGCGAATGCTGCAAACAAGAGTGCACTTTGGGGACCTTAATGATGCCGTGGGGAAGCCTGCAGCCAGATCAGAAATCAGGGACTGCACGGAAGGAGAGCGGGTCCAGGCAGGAAACTTGCGTCTTATGGAGCGAAAAATACGATATATGTATTCTTTTATGATACCATATATAAAGCGACACCATAAAACCAAAATGATGAAATTAAGTCTTAATGGTAAAAGAGGGCATGTTTCCAGGTTGACCACAATGATTCTGGGACATGAAGTACAGAGCTACACAGCAGTCTGAATGAAGTTTACTGTATTTCTTTTGACTTTTGTTATATTCTGTAGTTTTATATATGTAAGACACTAAAACAAGAGTTTTGGGAGCATTTTAACCAATTTTCACTAACCTACCATAATTTTTGTGCAATATCTGAATAGACCAGTGGACTTCAAGTTTAACAAAGTTATGATCAGAAAAAGTAACCCAAATGTTGATTTTATTTTTCAGTATATTGCTTTTTCATAAGTGGTAACTCATTGAAAAATTATATAATGTGTTCAGATAAGTGTATCCTGGGTTTTTCCATAGTAATTACACGGGTGAAATGACAACTGTCTTCTAAGAATTTCTGGTTTCATCTCCTTTAATTATGATTTTCTGATAGTGTCCAGTCTATAGTGGGGATTCAAAAGTTATTCTGGTCCTAGACCTGTTTTCTGTGAATTCTGTAGTGATTAGCTTCCTGAGTTTCCATTCAGGTTTTGAATATCTACGGACCACCATGAAATCTCCTCAGCATTGTTTCTCATTTTGAATACTACCAGTTTAGTTTTTAAGAGATACAAGAGCAACTTGATTCAAATCAAATAAAAATGCCACCTTTCTTTCAGTTCCTTGGAAAGGAACAGGGAAGCTTACCATGATTATTTCCAAGAAGATTCCCATTTCTGGAAATAACTGCAGTGAAGGCTTCCCTATTCCTTTCCAAGAGAGGCATCTCTTGGGTTTGACTGCTGTCGACTGAGGAGCAGAGGGCTATGGTAGCTGCAGATGCCACTCTTCACAGCTGCTCACCGGAGGTAGCTTGTCCATTAGGAGACTCTTCAGTCTGGCATTGTCAGTGGTGGTGAGGTGGGAGAAAGTGGGGCAGAAGTAGCCAGGTGTTTCAGTCTTGGAACCCTTGTGAGCAACCTTGTACTTACTTCTTCCATAGTCTCCTTAATGGCACTTCTTAAAGCACAGTTCCACTTCTTTTTCTCTCTTTTAGGTAAACCTAGATTGCTTTTTTTAAATTTTTATTTGTAACCAGAGATAAGCTTTAATTTTTACTTTCCTTTAAGAAAGTAATTTTGAAAAGCATGTTTCTAGTTTGTGTTTTCATTAAAATGTGAGTCTGAATACATTATGGTAAGCCTTGTTGTCCTTAGGTCTCATGAGTCTGGAGGTTACTATCCTCACACAGTGAACTCATTAGACAACTTCTGGAACCAGCTGTTTTAATTAGGTCACATACATACCCTGCTGAAGGATGGCCAAGGTGACTACAAGACTGGAGACCAGAGTTGCAGTTGATTGATACTAACCTACTGAGCTACAAACAATCCTGCTGACTGGTGGTGTGGGGTGTTCATTTAATCCCACTTACATAGAGGAGCAGCAGCCATTTAATTGTTCCTTGCACATAGTTAGATGTCACTAGTTCAGCCTTGTGTTAAGGGAAGAGGTTTGACTATCTGAAAACAATAGAAAAGTGTGTGGTCTCTTTATTAACACATCTTCCTGGCTTGTGTTGGAGAGATTGTGTGCTTTCTACTTTTTGTTGTGATAGCTAGGTAAGTCAGTGTTCCTTTATTTACACATTTAGAGAGAAAATTTCTGGATTTCTATTACAGTTACTATACATTTCGTTTGCATTTATGGAAAAAAACCTAAATCCTTTCCTTTTGCACATCATTTAAAATATAAATGTAAAAATAGATATACTTTTATATACACACACACAGCTGAGAGAGAGAAATGTGATTTTAATGACCAAAGTTACTAAAACTGGTTACCAAAGGAAATATAGTAAAACAAATTTACTGACCCTGTTGGTTTTGTATCTTTTTACATTTACCATGTGTGTAATTGTGTTAGTTTAGTTTATATTCTATCTCAATATTTTTTAAGAATTTTAAATTATATGTGAATATCTGAATGGTGATTACTTTTTTAAATCTTCTGTTTTACTCT
The DNA here is from genome assembly GCA_004027555.1 of Craseonycteris thonglongyai. Taxonomy (NCBI): domain Eukaryota; kingdom Metazoa; phylum Chordata; class Mammalia; order Chiroptera; family Craseonycteridae; genus Craseonycteris; species Craseonycteris thonglongyai. Next base: position 5,034 of record PVKE010005705.1, read on the forward strand.
TCCCTGTTTTTATTTACCAGATATGAGGCCCCAGGATTCTTGGCGAGGTCCTCCTCCCCTTTTTCAGCAGCAAAGATTTGACAGGTAATAATAAAGCAAACATCACTTTTAAATATTTTTCCACATCAACATTTGAGGTTTGGGCTTTCTCCATGGATTGAAATATACTTTCTCCCCTCTAAACAGTTTCTCTTGTGCCTGTCTTTTAGGAAAATAGATGGCTAACATGTTGAAGTAAAAGGCTCATGTTTATATATTTTCCTCCTTTTCTTGGTGTTTAGCCTTTATTTTATTGAAGGTTTTTAGGCGCTCTGAAAAATGCAACACAGAGCTTAAAAATTGTATTAGGTTTTGGTAAGGCTAAACAAATTTCTTTTTAGAGGGGTTGTGCAGCTAAATGAGGCATAACTAATGATGTTCCACTTTTATCATTTCTGTGTGGACAACACAGCATTAATACAGACCAACCATTGATTCTTGCTACAAACCTCTTGAAGTCCTAATCAGCTTCTTTGGTACAACTTTTTCAGGGCTGACAAGCCTATTGTAGGGCAGTGTCACTGTAGGTCAGTAGTTATTAGTTGCCACTGAAAACTGTTTCTTTAACTACTTAAGACTGAACTGAATTAAACGCAGAAGGGACTCAGAAGAGGATTATGGGATCTGCAGTCTAATAAGTACCATGGACTAGGAAGAATGTGACATGGTTTAATAACAAGGGATGTTTGACATGTGTTCTTTCATTGATAAGTTGTGTGCTTCTAAGTCAGGTGGTCTACATGACAAGACAGCCAGGCATGTTATGAATAATTACATTAACTTCTGTAGAAAAAATGTTTAAAGGACAGCTTTAATTAACATCAGTTGTTTCACACTGGTTTTTGCCAACCTCAGTTAATACTAAAATGAATTAAGACCCATCATAGTAAGAATTCCTTTTTTGCCATCCCATTTCTAATCTGTTTTGTCCCCTGTCGTCTTAACATTTTAGCAGTCTGAGCTATTAACATCTGAAATATTATAAATAAAGTGTTGTTATGAACAGGATTATAAATGTTGCTCCCCTTTTAAGAAAACCCTTTAGAGACTTCAAAACTTCATCATTTTCTTGAAAAAGATAAAAGAAATCATGCTATTCAGTTGTTTATTAATAGTATCAACTACTTAGTGCAAGCTGCATTTTAAATTTAAGACATCTGATAATGCCTGTATTTGTTTTGTTTTCATTGTACGTGCTCAAAGTACACTGTGCCTACTTCTTCAGCATCATCAGAGTAGCTCCATTTTCAAACAGAAATTAAATGAGTAAAGGATCAATATTTCTAAGTTACTTATTGTCACATTAGAACTGATCTCTTTTAAATAACTTTCTGCATTATTTTTGTCAAGTTTGATTTTAAGACTTGGTTTCCCGCTTTGTTGCTTTCTTTTTCTCCATACTATTAATATTAATAATTGCTAACATTTATTATTTATTTACAGAGTGTCAGCACTGTGCTTACATGCTTTTTGAAACATGACTTTATTTATTCCTCCTAACAGCCCTTTGAAGTAATTGTTATTTTTACAAATGAAACTGAGGCACACAAAAGTTCAGTAACTTCTGTACCATTTGTTTGCTAAGAAACTTTTCACTCAAACAGAACTCATCACAAGACTTGGAACATAACACTATAGTAAAGCCATAAGGACTTCAAAGGACGTAAAGGATCTACTTCCACTTCTGAGGCATTCTTTCCCAATAGCTTTCCTTTTCTCTACACATTTTTTCCTAAGATATTCACCACTGTCCTGATGTTTGATTTTTTGTTCTTCTGCCCTAGCCAGGTATTAGTATTATCCTGACTGACTTTGTGAACCCAGCTAATTAGGGACAAGGTTTTTCAGAACATTTTTAATTTAGCCAGATATTTAAAATCATGCTTTAAAACAAAAGTTCATTATGAGCATAATAGAATTCTGTCTTATGTCTTAAATCATGGTCATTTAAGAAATATACCATTTATTCATAAAGAAAACCAAGTTTGAATTTAGCCATCCTGAATTTCTTCATTAACCTATTAGCAAATATAATACATCACTCATTTCTGTAGCACTTTTCATTCTAACCATCCGACCTTATAAAACAGAAGAGAAAATATAAACGCATCGTCACTTTAAGTTTGCTGAGATGTCATAACTACTAAGTAGTAGAATTCTTACTAGAACCAGGTATTACTGATTCATAGTTCAGTATTTTCCACTGTATAATTTTGAATGTTTGGTTGAAGATCATATAGAAAACAAAATATTGAGTGTACTTTTTCCCTAACTATACTGTGTTTCTTGAATTATTTCCTACTTTGAGATAGTATTTATAATTCATATATTTATTTCACTTAAAAATACAGCCTGGGGATGCTGGGATAACTCAACACGTTGAGCTCTTGCCTTGCAACCGTGGGGTCCAGGGTTTGAATCTCAGCCCCAGCCCATACAAACCCACATGCTGAACTGCAGCGCAACTGGTAACGGTCAGGATGGCATTGAAGGTTCTCCCCTCCTATGAGGGAGGCCCCCAGTTCGGTTCCATCCCGCATGGTCCCACATCCACCTTTGTGGAGTGAAACTGTCACAACTAATGATGTACAACTATGGAGACTGCTCTGGGCCTCCTTCCCCCTTTCTCTGTCTCTCTCTGTTTCTCTCACCTCTCAAACAATAAAATAGATCTTAAAAAAAACAACAAAAAAAAACAGCAGTACCACCTGCCCATTACCTCTCCACACAAAGAAAAGCTAGTGTTAATGTTACTTAGAAATGTCCAGCATTTGAATTCTCTGCATCTCTCTCTTTTGAGTTTTGCTCCATTGTTTGTGTTCTTCCCAGTGGAAGCTTCTTTTTTCTGACCATATTCAAGGAGGCCATCTAGTTTTTACTTTATGAGTGTTAAGTCCTGAAAAATAGGTAAAAACTCTGATTTGCCATATGTGTAGATTAAAAACATCCAAATTGGTAGTAGTTACTTCATATTGCCAGCTACTTTCCAAAACAGTAATTTAGAAGCTGAAGAATATTGTTGCCATCTATGATGCCAAATTCCTCAGATAATAAGTTGCCTCAGTCGATAGCAGCTAACTTTTAAAAAGTTAAAATATGTTGACCTCATTGCTTCTATCCCAGATTTAAAATTTATTTTCCAAGGCAAATTTCAGTTTGTATTTACAAATTAATATAAGTATAGCAATACAATAAACTTATGAAAAATATAAGTCTTTTCTACCAGTAAAGGGAAATAAAAAAAGTACATGCCTCTCTCACTTTGTTCTGCTTAATTTTAATTAAATTATTTTATAAAACTTTTATCTGTCCAAAACATTTTAAGTAGTCATTTCAAAACAAAAATGAGAAATTTGTGTTTTTAAACTGTAGCTTTGTTTCTAAGCTATTTTTAGAACATAGTAATGTAAAATTATATTTATAATGTATACTACTCATACTTAGCAGATTTTCCTATACTTCAGTTGAGTGATTTTTACCATTGTAAAGTTGAAAAGAAAAATTGATCACAGTTATACAATGAATTTTGGCATGTGGGTTTTGCATTATTGGCCCACTTTTGATGAGTCTCTTTGGTCACTGCACAAACCTTAACCCTTACTCTTGCAGAGACTAGAGAGACCCTTTTGTCTCTGCACACAGAGCCGTTACTGCTAAACAGATGAGGCATGCTTGCTAAAATATATTTGTATTCATAATAAACCCTAAAAATGAAAAGTCCTGAATATATGCATATTTTTTCTGAAATAATGGATTTTTTTTTATTATTGATTTACTTACAGCAAATATAGTATTATAGCTCTGGTTTCACTATTAAAATAGCATTGGCTTTACTAGAGTTCTTCACACAGCTTGTTCTTCAAGCCATCACACAAAAATTATCTTTGACATTAAAAAGGAAAAAAAAAAAGCTCCAAGTGAAGGGGGGTGGGGCGTGGGTAGAAAGAGAGGATGGATTCAAGCTTGAATTGCTGTGAGAAGAATGCATTACCCCCCATCCCAACCCCCAAGACCTGGGAAGTGAAATTCATATGCTGGCTGATACAGTTATAGCTGATAATAGCTAGTCAGTGCTTTAGCAAATTTTAAGTTGTATTATAATTCCCCCTAACATCTTTAATTGTCCCAAAGCCTCTCATGTAAAAATATACTGGAAAATATTGTTTCAGTTTATTAATTGTAGTGACTGTTATAGAAGTTGAGAAAAATGCCTCAAGGAGAAAGTTATGTCTTAAATGGTGATTGCCTTTAGAAGGTATATCTTTGCTATGTTGTTTATGTGACAGTTTTAAATTATCTTAGGATTTCATACATCATACCTGTTGCTTTGTATCTGCAAAGTTAAAATAGACACTTAGAGACAATTAAAACATTTCTTTTGACTAGTAGTCTGGGCTGGCAAACTGGATTATAATAGCTGTTGAATCTGTGTTCCCATGTAAACTGTACACCAAATGCCAGTCAGCCCATGCCAATTAGTGCTCATGTTGCTAGGTCACCATGGTCAATTGAAAGCTGCATCAATAGAACTTGAAAAGATTTCCTCCTGATCAGACCTTCTGACATATTGAGCAGAATAATGGATGGGAAAAAACAGCAAGTCCCCTACCCTAGATTCAAAATGCTCAGCAGTAAGAATTCATTTGCAACCTGCAATTAACTAGAAAGAATGGACTCTAAGAACGAGTCTGGACATTTTTAAAAATAAAGCCTCATTCTCCTGTCTCATACATGTTTACTGTTTGGATAGCATCTTAAATGTAGCCAACTTGGAGATCTTGGGTCCAAATCTTTGTGTGACTAAAAAGGAAGTTTAATAATTGAAAAATTGAACAGAATATCTTTTTAAGGTCAAACCTTTCTAAATCAATCGTGTTTTCAACACCCTTTTTAATAATTGCTTGCACAGATTGAAACAGATTGCACTGGATATGTGGGACATAAAGGCCACTCTGATACTATATATCCCGTACCACAAATGCAGCAAAATTGGAATTGTCCCAAAGTTGAGGTGATACCTGCCAGTTTTAGGCTTTTGTCTGAACTACGTGCCTGACTTCTAATGCATACATGATGCTTTTCCACAGAGGCGTTGGGGCTGAACCTTTGCTGCCATGGAATCGGATGCTCCAAACCCAGAATGCAGCCTTCCAGCCAAACCAGTACCAGATGCTAGGTGGACCCGGCGGGTATCCACCCAGACGTGATGATCGTGGAGGGAGACAGGTGATACGATGTGGGCTGTGGGACAAAAAGCATACTTCTCATGTTGTACTTAGCTGAATGCCTCTCAGAACTCAATACTTCTTAAAAATATTTCTGAATAAGATATTGGTAAGTAGCTCAGCTAAACATCAACCCTTGTTAAAAAATATATGTAGATAGGATGATGTGTGCCTCACTAAATAGGTTATACCTTAAAGATACTGAATTTCCAGACCAGAGCCCTTTTAATGACAGCAGTCAGTGATATTTATCATGGATGTGGTCACTCACCAAAACACGTTGTATCCCTTCAGGATATTGTTTTTTGTTTTAATACAAACTATCATAATAGATGGTGATTTCCTAGAAGCTGATGCCAGAAATCTACCTTTTCAGTTATCTTTATTCATCTTGGATGTTTTCTGTCTTGATTCATCTGATTGATATCTCTCCTCATGGAAAGAAATCTCTCCATAAAAAATTTTTTCACATATATTTCTACCAAATTTAAATAGCTATACATTCAATGAGTAAAATGTAGTAGACTCTCCATTAACCGGCACCCATAGAGATGCCAGATAAATGCAAGTAGACTCTGTTAACTGGAAGTTGAGCAAAATTTTTTTTGCCAGTTGCTCAAGTTCCAGTTAACAGAGTCTATGATTCTTAGACAAATTTAGTAGAGGTAAGCTTTGTTTCCTTCTCTTTATAGCATCCAGTATAAGCATTATTTAAGACTGAGGTCTGTTTGCTTCCTTCTACTTGTCCCCCAGCCATTTGACACCCTGTCCAGTATTTACATGCTCTTCAATCAAATCCTTGACAGAGAATAGGATTGGAATACTGTGATTCAGAGTGTGGTTGTTGGCACCTGCTGTGATGTGAAGTGGTTTTAAATTGCTTACCTGGTGCTGCCTGCAGGCTTTTTGTGGTGCTTCAAATATTAATTTTATAACAAAAGTTCTTTATTCTGACAGCTAAGAAAAATCAATTTTTACACTTTTGTATAAGTCTGTTCACTTTACAAGAAAGAGTAATATCTTAATTGTCTTCTGAATTTTGTTACAGTTCATTTGAATCAGTTTGTAGAACTTTACTTTGAATGCTTTCAGCCCAAGACCTTAAGACTTTTTATACTAGAGTCAATGATACAAGACAATCTAAATAATGTGTATTATTGGAATAAGGACATAGTTATAACTGGAAGACACACCTTGGAGATTGTTTAGTTCAGTCACCTCATTTTCAGTCAGGAACTAAAACCCTAAAACACCTGTAGTTCGGCAGCAGAGCTGAGGATTTCTGTATTTCTGATCCCAGTTCGTCTTTTCTGCCTTCTTCAGAGGACATCTTCCCTTTAAAGGAGCTCTCTGCTATTAGAGGAGGTGAAATTCTTACTCACTTAGGAGATAAAAACTAATCAGTGAATTTATAATTCTTTTGGGACCTTTTGGAAATACATTTCTTTTAAAGATCTCTCTTCCACTAACATTTATTAAATCACAGTATTTGAAGCACTATTAAATTGTAGCAGTTCATTGTTAAAAACAATATAATTATGACTTCACAATATTTTGAGTTACGTTTATATGACTAAACAATTGTCCTTAAAGGGTCTACACATATTCATATTATAATCTAAACTACTGAAGTGCCCTGTGTGACAATATAATATGTGGCAGGGTTCATTTCAGAATCCTGGAGTACTAGAAAGGGAATTGTGATGGAAGAATGTCACATTTATGTTGTACAGAAATGTTATTTGCAAGCATACTAGGATATAATGTCACCAGTAATTATGTAATAACTTAATGTGTTATTTAATTCTCTACTATTTATAACTAAACAAAAAATCCCTAAAATAGTTAATTACACCGTTAAGCAAGCTCTTGCCTTGGTTAAGCAAACTGACTTTCCTATAACAATATGTCTAAAGATGATGTGGGCACCTTATTACAATACGGCTTGAATTACTGCTGGGGGTGGTAGAGATGATTGAGAACAAGTGTTTTACCAAAAAACACAACTTAGTTCATTTGTGTGCATTTTACCCTTAAAATTTCTTAATTGCTTGTTAATGCTTTGGTTAGTTGTCAGTAATAGCATTTGTTCTAACATTCTATTTTGCAACAAGCTTCGTATAAACCTGTGGACCAAAAGCACCTATGTATTATATTTATGGAGATGTTTCTTCCATGTGATATACGTTTAATACATATTTACCTTCCTTATACTATGTTTTTCCATAGAGATATAAAATTAACATCTCTGCAGGGGTGTTAATCCAGAATATAATTTTTTTCTTTTGCTTATTTTCAGGGATATCCCAGAGAAGGAAGGAAATACCCTTTGCCACCTCCCTCAGGAAGATACAGTTGGAATTAGGCTTTTGTAAAGCTTTCCCAAATCCTTCCATCATTCTACAATTTTATGCTATTTGTGGAAAGATTTCTTTCTCAAGTAGTAGTTTTTAAGAAAACTGCAATACTTTGTGTATTTCTTTTAATTGTGTATATTTCTACTGATCTGATCTCGCTGTTTTATGTTGCTTTCCAAAGATGTGTGTTGCATAATACAGTGGATCTGAATTTATTATTGCTTGTAAGACACTTTGATGGAATAGTAATACTGGTTTTTCATTATGGTTAAAAATCAACCCAGCTGTGAATTTCAAAACACAGTGTATTTAGATCATCTAAGATCCATGCTGATTTTTAATGCACAAGAATTAGGTATGAACTTTAGAGCTGAAACCCTCAGCCAACTAGAATATACATTGTTCAGTATTTCTTTGGAAACATTTCATGTACTTGTCTTAATGGAAATTTCTGGACTTTAGTAAAAAAAAAAAAACCCTCAAAACTCTGGTCTCCTGTGTTCTTATTCTTTCACAGTATTTCAATTTTGAAAATCTTAGCCAAGCTTGTTGGATTTTTAAATCAGTTTTTCAGAGAGCAATTCATTTCTATAATTAGATGTCAAAAGAAAATCTGTGAAGAAGTAAATGTTGAGAGGATATGCTCAGCAAGACAACCCAACCAACCCATATATTAGATCAGTCAGCTACTGATTTGGTTAACTATAAAATCTTTGTGAGAATAAATTATTTGCATTTTACAAATTTCATGTAGATTCCTGCTTCAGTTTTAAGGATTTTTTAAAAATCTTTAAGGAAAGTTGAAAAGTTTACAGCTAAATAGTCTATTCTCCTTAGTATATTTTTTGCATTATTTCATAATAGATTCCAATTTGTACTCCTTTTTTTTTTTTTTTTTTCTTGCTACTAAGCACACTGTAATTCCTTAAATTTATGCTTGGAGTTCACACACAGCACTTCATAAGCATTTTCACTTGATTGCCACAACAAATGTAGACACACATATAAAGATTCTTGCTTTGTTTCCTTTCCATTCTAGCCTAAGACTGTAAAATAAGATTTCTCTTTGATCTTCTGACTTAGGACATTTTTGCTTTAATATTCAACTAAGGCACACTTAATATGTAGGAGAAAAAAATATCCCACCTTAACCTTAAGAAGGTATTTTGAAGCTATTGAGTTCATTGCTTATGATGGATTAATAGAGCAGGGTCCTTTATTGTTAAAACAAAGAGTCTTTCCATAGGGAATTAACACAGCCATTATGTATTACTATCACAATATATTAAAAATGATAATGGCTTCTGTTCAATGGCTCCCAAATATTAAAAATATTTATAGCCACCTTAATCAAATACTGCAAATTCCAAAGGCCATATAAATGTCAACTGTATAGCTTCATAGGTACCCAAAGCCCACACTAATATAGAACCTGTATTTTCTGAGATCTTTAGTTTTGTTTTAAGCTTTCATGACTGTGTGTGTAACATTCCATTTTGCCGTGGCTGTTTTTTCACAATTTCATGTAACTGTTCAAATTAAATTTTAAAATTAATGTTTAAAGTGATTTGAAGACACCTAAGCAAAAAGCCTGATGGAAAAATGAAGACTAGGTTCCCTCTAACAGGTGGTGTGCCCTGAAGGACATCTGCCAGCTAGTTGAACCTTACTTCCCAACCTCAATTCCTTCACCCTTGCCGATGCCTCTCCTTACTTTATGTCCCTCTTTCCAACTTGTCCCCACGTTTGAATGTCCCAGAAATGTCCTATTTCAACTTTAAATGGGATGTTTAAAAGACACAAATATCCCATCCACATCCAGATGTAAATAAAGTTAACAGGCCAATATAAAATATTTCATTATGTATCTTTAGGGCAGTTTTTCAAGGTCTATTAAAGGTTATTTAACTTCGTAGAACCTGGAAACAGCAGGACTTTATTGTGGCGCTAAGGACCCTTATTGAGCGGTTGTCTTTCCTTTAAAGATCAAATGAGGTAATAATGCACTTTAAAGTGCAAAGCCATCTACAAATGACTATTGGCATTTCGCCTTTGACAAATTGAATGTAATGACCGGCAGGTTAACTTTAGTGCCATGACGCGAGACGTCTGGGGCGGGCTGAGGTGGGGCTGGGGATCCCGAGCTTGTGTTCGTGGAGCGTGTTGGAGATCGGGAGTACTTCGAGCCAGTAGGGCCTAGAGATTCGGCGATTTAGCAGCGGTTTGGGATGGTGGCGGCTCCCGGGAGCCTTGGGCCTGGTGTGCTAGGGCTTGACGTGTTGCTCGTCAGAGGCTAGGGTTTGCGGGCCGTCACTGTACTCTCCTGGTGAAGCGCTAGGCCCTCGGTGCACGTGGGGCGTCCCTGCGCCGGGGCCTCGCTCCGCGCGTTTGCTGCCCCGCCCATCCGGTGCCCCGCGAGACCCGCCGCAGCCACTACTGTTTGACCAAGCCCGGAGCCCCACGAGCTGCCGGCGTCGAGCAGGTGGGCGCGGAAAAGCTCAGACTTCGGCCTCTTGGGGTGGTCGTGTTCCAGCGTGAACATTGCCACTCACCCCTTGGTTCCCCGGATGCTGTGCCGCAACTTCTCAACCCGCCCAGTTTCATCTGAACTCCCTGCACGAATGCATCGAACCTGCAAGGAAAGAGCGAAAATGCTGTCTTTCGAGGCTGCTGTGTGAAGTTCTAAACCTGAACATAAATAAATTCAGTATGCTTAAAGATCTAAAATGTATACATTCTCCGGAGCGTCCATCCACTTAAGATTTCCCCATTCCCAGTCGGCATTGTGGCTGTGCCTGGCTCCATCGCGTTTGCCGGACCACTGACTCTTCTGCCCACCCTTAGAGGGTCGTAGCTGAGATCCTGCCAGAATTAGCTCTACTAATTCTAACCAGAAAAAAAGAGTCAAACTCAACAAGATCCACATTCTCGATTAATTTTCCCTCCACTCAGGGTCAAATTGAATGCTTGTGCTGCTTGTTTCCCCCATACCGTATTTATGGAATGAGGGCCGAGAGAGTATGATTTGGTTTGTGTGTGTGAAATGGGAATAATGCTATTCCCTATTGCAAAATAGTTTCCACAGTTTAAAAGAAGGCAAAGTAATGATTCAACTGTTATTAGAAGTCACCTAATTACTGAAATGAAGTTAAATGGAATTTAAAATAAAACTAAAATAAGCATTTCATTCCAATTGTAGCTAAACTTTCTAAAGCAAAAACAAGTGAGACAAAAAAACCTCTTCCAGAAGCTTCCACTACCTCCTAACTTTAAAATAATAAAAGTGATCTTGAAAATCACAAATTTATCTAAATATTTACTGGCGGGAAGGAGTCACTGACCAGATGTGGATGCAGTTCCTCTTCTGAGTATAATCTTTGAATCTTCTCCAGGTGCTCAATTCTCAATAGCAGTAAAAGTTTATTTTTTAATACAATGTATTCTAGTTCCCTATCATACCGTGTTTGGGTACGGCAAGTAGCTGCATTTTTTAAAACGAGTGAAATAATCAACATGCAGGCCTTTTCCACACTCTAGTGTTACGTTAAACAGTTGGGCAATATCATTCATGCTTTGAAATTTATATTGCCACTATATAATTCATTGTTTTCTCTTACACACAAATTCATATACAAAAATGCAATGGAAGGGTCTATGTGTGATTATGGGTCACAAATTTATTCTAAAAGTATAAATCATCACTATTCAAAGCAGCTAACAAAGCAAGTCTTTGGAAGGTGCTTGCATTTAGTGAACAGGATTGTCTGAGTTGCTTTAAATTCAAAGTAAACAGCTGCCAGCAGAATGGAGTTTGAACCCAATATCTGTGGATAAAACTCTGATTGACTACTTGTTCTGATCGTTAGGTTTTTGTTCTAAGACTAGCCTTAAATAGAAGACAATTGCGTTACACCCCCATCCTTCCACATACAAAATACCCTTCCTGTGTCCTTCAGCATTCCACACACTCTTACAAACACTTTAATTTACAACCCAACACAGATTACAGAATATTACCTGCAATCCATGCTGTTCTCTGCAATTTTGATTCTGGGTTTTGATCTCTGTGACTCAATTGGAAAAGATAAATTAGATTGTTATAAAACCTCAAAACATTTAGGAAAATGTCACATTTGCAGTTAGCATTTCTGAAGCTGAGTTTGGTTGTGGCCTTTGGTAAACTTTGAGGGGGCTTTGTTCCACTCAGGCCCTATGCTAGCCCTCCCTCTTGGTTATGAAGACACTTATCCCCCTCTTCAGTTAATGAGTTTCACCTAGTCTGGCCATTTGTATTCTTACAAAAGATCTGCAAAACACTAATTGTAAAAGAAGAAAAATTTCTTGTTCTGCATTAATCAGAATGTGAACTTCTCTAGTAAAAACACTTTATTTTCATGTTTTAAGAATGAAGTCTTATCCTAATTTCAGGATGTGCACACATAAACTCAGTAATTTCTGAGTATAGTATACTAAGCCCTCTGCATCAATTACTTCTGGCTTCGGTCCGTTACTACTTAAAAGAATGCTTAAAGGAAAAAAAAAAGAAAAAGAAAAAAATGCCTGTACCAAATATACTTTCAGAAAATATTGTATAAATAAAGCTGTTTCTTCTTAATGATCTTTTTGATAGAGTTACTTATCTGAGGTTTTGTTTTGGAAATAAATTATAAAGGAAAGAACTGCCTATGGAGATTTATTTTCTCTAAATGTTACTTGGGGCCCCGATTCCATAAAGCTAAACTATTATTGTTCTTGTTAAGTGTTAGGCTGTTAAAAAATACTGTGTGTGTGTGTTGGATATATATATATATATAACCAAACCATGTGGACTTTTGGAATGTTTTCTAGAAGTAAATTTTTAGAATTCTGGTACTATGAAGGAATCAAATCAATATAAACAAGTATTTTGAAAATTAGGACAGTAATGGTTACGCTTGCTTGCTTAACACTTTGAAAGTCAATGGCATTAATATGCAAAAACCCAAATTGGGAGAATTTTCTGTGGGTGCATTGCATCACTTTATACTGATTTTTCTGCTCAAATTATTTTTTATGTAAAATGCTTTAAAAATTATATCTTTTTCCAAAACGCATTCACAGCCCCTTGATGAAGGCTGATTTTCTTGAGTAGTGTTTGTTTGTATTTTTCCTCTGTGAAAATGTCTGCAGTTTATTATTACTTACTATATAAAATATAGTTTAGAGAAAGTTTAATTTTTTTTCTAAAACACCTTCCTAAGGATTCACTTTGCACATTCAGAAAAACACCCCCAAAATGAAGCAAAATAAAATGTTTCAGCCTCAAACTGTAATTCTAAAACTGTAAAAGTAGATGAGGTTTAAGGTTGCTGGTAACTTTTGATCATTTATATAAATCACGCTTTACCCATGTTATGTCTTTAATTTTCATTAATTTTATAAGTTCACGTTCTTTAGCTTTCTTTTAGTAGTTTTTACTTCAACACGTTATTTAAATAATGAGTAAACTGAGCTGCATTGTCACAACAAACTGAAACAAAACCTATACAACTTAGTGAAAAAGAAATGACCACTTGACTTACACAAAAAAGTACTTGTTTTTTTAAGTTATATTTAAATATCCATTTGAAACATAGGAAATATAAATTGGCATATTAAAGAGTAAATACATTATTTGTACAATAAAACACCAACAAAAATCGGTGTGCCACCCCTATTAAGTTCTAAATATGATGAAAAAATTATATTTTAGTTACTTTTTCTTTACATCCTGATTACAATTCAATAAATCACTATTCTCTTTATTTTTCCCCGATATGTTTTGAAATATAGATTGATGTGAACTCTGTGAATTTTGCTTGCTTGTTCTAGTATTTATGTACCAAGGTATTCAAAATCCGGCAAGCAAACACCTTAGAAAGAATAAATATCTACAGAAGAATGGGGTGTATTTATTTTATCAGTTGATTTGGGAGACCAAATTCCATATAAAAAGCAGTTTACAACCCTTCTTTCTTATGATGAACTGCATGGTAGGATAAGGCAGGGAATCCTCTTTTAGGGTAATATACAAATACTCATTTACCAAATAATGGTCAAAACATTTTAAAATTAGCATTAAATTTAAAAAGCTTTATCAATTCATATAAGCAGTATTTTGATTATTTTTAGTCCATTTCTCTATTACTTAAGTGGCAACAATTCCTCTGCAGTAATGTTGCTATTTGCATGATCCACCTTCAGCTACAATTCACTTTCAATTAAACATTAATGAAAATTGCACTTAAGGGAGGCTCTTCGAAAATTAACCTCCCAAGGTAAGTTCCACTTTCAAAAGGATTGTCAACGTTGGGTTGACTTTTAGAGCTACGAACACCAACTAAGTTTCCAACCTTTAAAACTCGGAGCGCTTTGGCTAGGAACATGGTGGATGTGGACTTAGCCAGCTTTTTTCGTAGTAATTTGAAACTTCTGCGAGGAAACCACCACCTCAAAGCCTCCTGGCACGATGTGACATAATTGGGTCCTGGGTTGCCGCTGTCTCCCGCCCCTCTCCCTATCCGTCCGTTCGTTTTGGTCGCCGTAGACACGGGAGTCAGCTTGAGCACGTTTCCCCCACGCGTGCTCGCAGTTCCTTGCAAACCGCTGGGGCCGCAGGCAGGACCCCGCCCGGGGCATCCGCGCGGTCACCACGTCCTGCCGTACAGCAGGTTGGCGCCGAGCACACCGCCGCCGTAGTCCCCCGCGGCTGCATCCAGGGCCGCCAGGCCGCCCCCCGGGCCGTGCAGCGCGGGCGGGCTGGGCGACAGCTCGGCGAGCTCGGGCGTCGGGGCCGGCGGCGGCGCGGCCTGGCCGGGCGTGGGCGTGCCGGCGCCGTTCTGGCACGGCTTGCCGTCCTTCACCAGCACAGGCACGGCCACGCGGCGCGGGGACGGCGGCGGCTGAGCGGCCAGGCCGCCCTCCTGCTGCAGCTGCTGCGCCGCCTTGTCCTTGGCCTGCCGCTTCATCTTGTAGCGGTGGTTCTGGAACCAGATCTTGACCTGTGTCGGCGTCAGGTGTATCATGCTGGCCAGGTGCTCGCGCTCGGGCGCCGACAGGTACTTCTGCTGCTTAAAGCGCCGCTCCAGCTCGTAGACCTGCGCCTGCGAGAAGAGCACGCGGCGCTTCCTGCGAGGCGCCGCCGCCGCCGCGTGCAACGGCGCCAGGGACTTGGCTGCGTCCGCGATGCCCGTCAGCGACCCCATGCCGGCCACGCTCACGCCCGCCGACGGCCCCATGAATCTGGAAACTGGGAAGGGGCCCAAAGGAGAAACTGTGAGCGCCAAGCACGGCGGGAGCCCGCTCTCGCCGCTGCCGCGCCGCTCGCTTCACCCCGCGGAGCCTGCGACGCCGGCGGGGGGCCCTGCTGGGTGCCCAGCACTCACCTCCAGCCCCGGGCTAGGTCCCAGCACCGCGCGCGCCCCACGCCGGGTCCCAGGGCCTCCTGGCGTCCCCTAGGGCCCGGCTCCCCCTGCGCGCTCCCAGCCGGCTCCCAGGACCCGCTGTGTTCTCCCGGCCGTGGCCCAGGACGCCGCGCGCGCCCCCGAAACGGGGTCTGTGTCCCCGCTCCCCGCGCTTGCGGCGGGAGGAATCCACGCCGTCCTCCTGCCCTCAGTCCCGCGCTCTTGACCCCGCTCACTTGAGGAGTAGCGGGGGTCCGGGTTGGCGCTGTACCAGCCAGCGGCTGCGGCGGTCGCGCCGCCCCGCATGCCATCCGTGTAGGCGGGCAGCTCGCCCATGCTGCCCAGGCCGCCGTTGCAGTAGCTGCCCATGGCGCTGTGCGGGAACTGCGCGACGCCGGGCGGCATGTGGTAGGTGGCCGCCGCCGCGGCCGCCGCCGCCGCCGCCGCCGCCGCCGCCGCCGCCGCGTTGTGCCCCGCCACGGCGTGTGGCGCTTGCATGCCCGCCACGGGCGCCCCCTGCGAGGAGGGGCCGGGGGGCTGCGCGCGGTAAGCGGCCGCCGCCCCCAGGGGCGCCCCCAGGCCGGGCGGCGCGCCGTCCATGGCGCTGCCGAACTTTTTGTAGGTCTCCTCGATGGGGCTCAGGATGTCGGACACGGAGAAGGGCGTCGTGTGCTTGGGGCTCAACGACATGGCTCGGCGGGCCGCCGGGTAGGGGAGCCCGGGGCGGGCACAGGCGGGACGCCTGCGAGGAGAGCGCGGAGGCGCGGCGAGCCCCCGGAGCTGCGGGCCTGGGGGCTATTGTAGGCCAGTGCCAGGTTTACGACAGACTCGAGGGGGCGGAGCAACACCCAAACGGGCAAACAATGCTCGTGGACTTCCCTTTCCCTCCCGCCTCCCCGCCCCATAACGGAAGCAAAAAATGTAAGGGGGGCAGTTGAATGTCTTCTTTTTTTCAAAGATCACCCCTCTTTGCTTTCTCCATCCTTCTCGTTCTGCCCCCAGCAGTTACCCCCCGTCCTGGAGCACCAGAAATAGAAACTCCGAGGCCGGCGTCTAGGCTTGAAGTGAAGGACCCCGAGCTTCTCACCACCCAGAATCCCAGTTTCCTAAAGTGACTTCGTAGCAAAGTCCAGTATGGTTGTGGAGCAGAGATGTGGTGCTAAGTTGGGCGGGTGCGGGGGAGGCGGGCTGCAGGGCTCGCCTCGTCCTCTCCGGTTACCAGCCCCTCACTCGCTTCATCATCTAAAGTGTTTTTTAAAAAAAGGCTCTTGGGTCCTACCATAAGAGCACATAAAGAGAAGAGGTACAATGACCGTCCTCTTTCATTGTAGGACTCCTAATTTATGCATCTTTAGACCCTTAAGCATCATTTTGTGGGCAACCAAACGGGCACTTCCAAATTAGCTCAAAATATCCAAATCCAAAGAAGATAGAAACACACACACAGAGATACTCATAAAGACAGATGCTGACTTGTAAGTATTCTGTTTTCACTCTGTAGGGATAGAGATTACTTAAGGGAAAGCGGGTAATTTTTATTTACTAGAATGTTACTTGTTCATTTTGCACCTGTAAAATTCTTTACAGCTTTCTTTCCCTTTGCGTTCTCTCTCTCTCTCTCTCTCTCTCTCTCTCTCTCTCTCTCTCTCTCTCTCTCTCTCTCTCTCTCTCTCTCTCTCTCTCTCTCTCTCTCTCTCTCTCTCTCAACTTTGGAACTTAGGAATTATTATTCTGTCACTATCATGATCAAAAAGAAGAGAAACAAAACAAAACAAAAATACAAATGTTCTTAACTGTTCAAAATGGGCTTTTTTATTATTGTCGTAAAAATATCTGTTCAAGGAAGGACTATGAAGTGAATGCAGAATTTAGGTGAAAATGGTAGTTTCTCTTGAAAAATACAAAGCCATAGATAAACTGACTTACAAAAAGCATTTTTGCAAATTTACCTGTATAGCAAAGAAGAACTTAGACATTGTGATCTCTCCACCAAATGCTGAATGTGGTAAACAATAAGACAAAAGAAGTGTGCAAGACATTTGACTAAAATTTTAAAACAAGCTTACAATTAAAAAATGATAAAAGGGTAATGAAGACACAATTTTTTGATTTTTCTGGAGACTGGGAAAGAAGAAAACCAAGGGAAGTGCTTTCCAAAGCAAGATTTTATTGTTTAAAAAGAAGAAAAGATTGTGTGCAAACCATTTCAGTTTAACCTAACGGTACATGTCCTTATGTCAAGACTGTTGTTACCTATTCCTTTTTCTGCTTGGTTTCAGCCTTTTGGTAAGAATGTCCTCCGTGATTTTGCTTTTATTGTTTTAATTATTGTTTTGCTCATTTCAGTGTACTTTTGCAAAGAAACTGTCCCTAGTGTGGAGGGTGGGACTAATATGGTCACCTATGGAAAGTATCAACAAGGCAATTGTGTAGAGTAGTATTTTAAAATGCTAAAAGAATAGAACACAAGATTATATGAGTTGTTTGCTGACCTGGGTTAGTATTGCTACAAGTTTAACATGATGTTACATTTACAGGTCTTTCCTGAATTTGATACTGGCTAGTTCTTCATTCTCACTCACCGGCACTTGAACTGCCTACTTATTTTTTCATGTTAGTGATACACAAAGAAGCATTTATGTGTGTATTTAAGTGGTTGCTGGAATCCTGAAAACTGTACTTTAGCTTTTAAGTTTTGGGTTAGTTAAAATTGTATTGCTTACTTGTGTTAACTTAATTGAAAAAAGTACTAGAAAATCTTTCATTTAACACTTTCCTCAGAGAAAACAAGGTAAGTAAAAATAGTTGTTACAACATCTGCGAATATAAGTCATTTACAAACCAGTAAATTTTATTTTTCAAGTTCAAACATGTTTCGCAAATGAAACCCATTATCTTATCTTCATATTAATTAGTTATCCAAACTGAATGTGTGTACAATTACAGTTTTCCCCCAGACTATTATTATTTACTGTGTTTTCAAGCTATATATTTCATCTCATGTACCTTTTTATTTTATTTTATAGCTTTGCAATAGCAGTTTACATCAAGTCATTGCTTATATTGTTTTTCAACTGTATTCAGTCCTGCTACAGGTGCATTTACATCTAGAAGGCTCCTATCTTTAAGTAAAACAGCACTTTATTATATCATATCAGGAGGGTCTCTGCAGAGAGTCACTTTCTGACTGCTTAGGAACTTGACACCCTAGTATTCCTTCACTGGAGGTGAGCAGTTCTGGGGGAAAAAAATCCACAATCTTAAACATTTCTCCTTATCAATTATTTGGATCTCATTCTAGAAATTGTATACTTCCATGCTGGAAACACTATTTGGATGTGTGCAGATGATTCTGAAAATAGATGTAGTCTGGAGGATGCATGTGTACATTTATATACATACAGATGCAAATTTAATTCAGTTGATATTTCATTAAAGCTTTTTATTAAGTTCATTTTTTCAGATTATTGTCTGCCTAAATTATATATGGAATTTTATACTCAGTAGATTCTTAAATACAATTGACTAAATTGGATTTCATAGGAAATGTATTTTTAAGGAATGTTTTCTTTCCTTGAAAGCAATGCTGTCACTCAGAAAAACATGCAAATACTACCAAAGGGAATACAGTGAAAAGAAATGTCCTTCCCACTTCATTATCTATCCTCTAAGTTTCCCTCCTCAGAGGCATGGATACTTGTTTCCTCTGCAATGGTCTGTACACGTGGAAGCATACTACAATTTTGCACACTAGCGGTAGCATGTTGTATGTAGTTTATACCTTGCTTCTTTCATAGTTTAGGTTTTTGTAGTTTTACACAGCACCCTTAGCTCTGAAAACTTAATAAATGGGCTGTGGCAGATATAGAAAATGTTCCTAGACAAAGAGATTCAGTAGGATCTCTTGGCTATCTGGAAAAAATGGTATTTGTTGAAAATTTCTGATGTGTTAGTTAACCGTAGGGCCTAAAATATTTGGCAAAATAATTGTGAAGTAAAAGCCCTCCCTAGATTTGGGATTTGCTTTTGTCAGAAGCCCAGGGAAAGGGGGCTGAGAGATGTTGAGAAACCTTCTAACATAGCCAACCAGTACTTACTTAATGGGAAATGTCATTTTTCTAGAGTGGCAAACATTACTAATGTGTAACGAATTTCTCTGTAAAGAAACTGTCTGAAAACAACTTTCTGCTTGACACTCAAGCCAATAAGTGCCTTTTCGACATTAGAGACTTGATACTTTGTGATTAGTTTAAAATAGTGTAAATTTATTAATAAAATCCTCATATTGTGGAAGTAGCTTTAAATGTCAATTTTGCAGTTGGGAAGAATAAAGAAATATGTCCATACAATAGTGTTTTGTAGCAAATTTTTAGATTATAAAGAGGAAACAAAACTGGTACAGAGATGAAGAGATGAAACAGTTTATTTTTAAAATTTTTGCTAATTTCAGCGGTTTCTAAAATCTGGTTCTCATTTCTTTTTAGTCCTTCTAAAGGCTTTTTTTATTTTTTATTTTTATTTTTTTAATCTAAAGCAAGCTTGTCCAACCCACAGCCCTACGCATGTTACCCAACACAAATTTGTAAACTTTCTTAAAACATTCTGAGATTTATTTTTTTGCAACTTTTTTTTTTTTTTTAGCTCATCAGCTATTGTTAGTGTTGGTGTATTTTATGTGTGGCCCAAGACAATTCTTCTTCCAATGTAGCCCAGGGAAGCCAAAAGATTGGACAACCCTGTTCTAAACATTTGTTTCAATTATTTTTGAATCTTATGATAATGTCACAGTTGTATTTACATGACTTTTTATTTCTAGGTGACACAGCCGTCCTTTCATATTTTCTTCACAAAATGTAATTCTCTCCTTGTAACTTAACTCTAATTTAAAAAAACTCTTGAGTCATCCTTTCCTGAAATTTAGATATTTTAGATTGAAGATAGGTTTCTGGTTTTTGAGCAATGAATTTATTTAAATTAAAATTATTAGTAGTACAGTGTGAATATGAATGGTAGGTATTAAATACAGTATTGTTGTTGAAGTCATCGTAATAATGAGGTCCAATTAAATGATTCCTAAAAGACAAAAAGCAAAACCCAGAAGCCTCTCCTTCTAGAGTCAAGCTGTAATACTAGTTTTTATAATCGGGGTACAGAATAGCATTAGACTATGCCAGAGGTATAAAACTATGAAAATTGCCCAGTATTACACCTCTCTCACCCTAGGATTGTGAGCTTGAGGTAGAAATTTAATTTTTCTACTTTTAAGATTATTTTTTAAAGTAATAAAATACATGGCATGGGAAAACAATGGCAATATTGAAATAATTATTTTTGTTTCTGAATAACAAGTTTACTTGTACATCTTGCTTTCACAGAAAGTTTAAAACTTTTTAGGATATAATGGCATTTCCATTGAGCAATATCTTTGACATTTCTTACATGTTTTGGAATGTTATTAAATGGCTCTTTTATATAGGAAAAGGATTTCTTTGTATTTTAAGCAAAACCATATTTGTACTTATTATTTTGTGCAAGGAGCTAGTTATTCTTAAGGTTCTACCATATCTCTACACACCTGATTAGAATGAATACATATAACTTTTAAAAATACATATACTTTCATAAATTTTTCTCACTTTCAATTTTTCTAAAACAAAAGGTTCAGTTAATTTAATGTAAAGTCTCTTTCTCTTCTACAAGTCCCATTAAACATGTACCACCTTACATTTACAAATTAATTTGTAATTTCAAGGAGGTATCACTTTACACCTTAGTCAGGTAAATTTTCTTTTCTTTTTTTTCAAGATTTGTTATTTTACTGTTTTTGACAGAGATAGGGAGAAAGGGAAGGGCCCACAGCAGTCTTCATAGTTATACATCATCAGTTTTTGACAGTTTCATTCCACACAGGTGAGTGGTGGTGGTGGTGGTGGTGTGTGTGTGTGTGTGTGTAGGGGGGGTGGGGTGCACAGGGCAGGAACGGGGTGGGGGCCTCCCTCCATGGGAGGCATGCCCCCATGAGCTGGGGGCTGAACTGGGGTCTCCCACATGGGAAGCTTGCCCTAGTGAGGACCTAACTGGGGGCCACACTCCAGTTCAGCATATGGGTTCGCATAGGGATTTGATCCTCAGACCCAGGGGCTGCAAAGCGAACACTTAACCCACTGAACCATCCCAGCATCCCCTGAGTCAGGTAAATTATTTGTTGCCATCACTTAGAGGAGAAACTCCAGTGTCTGACATTTTTATAAATTGATCATTTGTTGCATTTCCTATTTATATTTAAAAGGAAATAACTATGACAATAATATAGAGAACAATTTTCTAAATTTTGTCCTTTAGTTTATGTATACTAATAATGTGGAAATACTTGACAGATATTTATATGTATCTGCATTTCAGGTTGAGAATTGTGTTTGAAACAGTAGTGTTCACTGCAAAAATCAATATCAGTTTTGGTAGATTTTACACAATTTATTGATTCAATATTTTGCATTAAAAAACCTAATATGAAGTAATCTCATTAGTCTGCTTTATACAGACATTGAACGTCATAAGGAGAACCTGACTGATAAAAGTTGTCCCATAAGGTTTCCCTAAAAAAACAAAAAGCAAAAGCAAAAACCTAATGAGTCTATTAGAAGGACTTGATAGTTACTAATTATCCCCTCAAATATTCAGTTTGTGCAGTAAACTGATAATAGGATCTGACTTGTCAGTAATTCAGTGTTTATTAAATTCTTAAAAATGAAGTTCTAAATTTAAAAGGTAGTTTGATTTTATGTAGGGAAATATGTAAGGGTCATACTGAAAAGGTGATTCAAATTGGCTTTTTGCTTTTAGAAATAATGGAAATTTCACAAAAGTGCCACAAGCCACAAGCTATTGGAATTAAGCCAAAAATGCCAAGCTAGAGAAATAAGAATTGCTTGAGAAAATCAGTACCAGCTTAATTATGAAAGCAGCTTATCATTGGTATACTCTGTCTGTAAAAATATGTAATTATTTAATAGAAGAAATATATACAATTTAGAGATCATCTCTTCCAATATAAAAGCATGTATATCCAAACTAAGTTAAAATAGTAAAAGTAGCCATAAAGATAAATGCCAAACCTTAATGAGCGAAACATTAAAAAAAATTACCTGGTTAAAAAAAAGAGATTTGAAATCAAATTTATAGTTGTTTAAATTTCACTTTTTAATGGGATAAATAAATCTTGAACTCTGCAGGGTATATTAAGGTTGATGTTCTGTATAAGTTGTTGAGAATTAGATAGTGACTTACTTTGATTTACAAGATAATTGTTTTAATATGTTTTTGTATGCTTTATATGCTTGCTTTTATAAACAAAGTACTCTGAAAGATCTGAAGGAAAACTATTACACACATGAAGTTTTATTTTTCTGTAAGTAGTCTGGTATGTATGATGATTTCTTCTAGAGTTGATTCACTTAAATGCAGTATTTCTTTAGGATAAATATATGATTGAACTACCATTGTGAACATAATTGATGGCAGCTCTTCCCAACAATTTCCATAGATTAAAAGGGTGGTGGAAATGGTCATTCAGGACTTGCTTTCTAAAGACACTGGAGGGTTGAAGAGAAATCTGGGATTTCCAGTGCCCTCTAAAATCATTTTCACATAAAACCCAGGTTTAGTAGGTACAAATGTTTAAGTGCTTTGCTCATGAAAAAATCATTAATGAGTCATAAAGAGATTATTTGGTCATGGATCTTAAATGAACAAATTGGAGTGTCTATTCTGCACCCGTTTCAAAAGAGAAATGGAGACTGTTCTGAATATTTGAATATATTGAATAATATTCATTATGTTGTATTGATCCACATAGGCAATAAATGAATATAAATAAAAATCAAACATTTTTGATATCTAAGAAAGTCTAATGATGAATTGTCCTTAGCTTTCTATGTATAGATTGCCACATTTTCATATATTCAAGCAAGTAAGTTGTATCAGTCTCACATAAATATTTTGAAATAGAAACTCATGACTAATTCATTACAGTAGAGTCTCAGTTAACTGGCACCCATGTGGATTGGTAGATGCTGGATAAATGTAAGTAGATTCTCTGTTAAATGTAACTCAAGCCACCGGTTTTGCTGGTTTCTTGACTTCTAGTTCACAGAGAGTCTACTGTATATGAAATGGGGAGGGGGAAGCTTAATTACAATTGTTCTTCCTCTGCCTTGATTCATAAAGGATATGAAGCTGTTTATAAATAAATATATTTGTGAATTTAAACAATAAGAATCAGTACCTCATAAACAAAGATTTTATAAGAGTAGGAAATTAAGATATGGGTAAAAAAACATCAATTACACAGACCACAAAACCTGTTAAGTTCCTATAGTTAAACCTCAAACTTGGCTCTAAGCTTCCTTATGGTCAATTGAAAAAGCCCTTTACACTTTTCTTATTTTTAGGAAGAAAAAAAAAAAAACCCCTCTGATTCCTCAGGGAAAGAAGCATTTCCCTAACACTTGGTTCTAAAAGAATTTTCTCCTGGTGGGTTGGGGAGGGGCTTCACATAATGAGGACTAAATGTAATCTTAATACAGTAGGTTCTCCATTAACCAGAACTGAAGCAACCTGAGGACTGAATGTAAACTTCTTAATACAGTAGACTCTCTATTTACCAGAACTGAAACAACCAGCACTCAAGCAACTGGCAAAAATTTTTTTTTTTTTTTAATTTTTATTTTTTTTTAATTTATTGGCAAAATTTTTTGACCAGTTGCTTGAGATTTTGCCAGTTGCTTGAGACTTAAGAAATTCTTGAGTCCTGCTTAACGAAGAGTCTACTTACTTTTATCCGGCATCTACCAAGACCCATGGGTTCCTATTAACTGGGAGTCTACTGTAGTGTAGTTTTGTAGCAGATGAATTTATTTCCTAAGGTTGGCTCCATATAGTGGCCATTCCTCAGAAGTTTGAGACCTTAACACCAAATCAGCTCAGTTAAGATAACTCTGAGAGGTGGGAATAAAATAATAAGGTTCAGGTATGTAGCCTGCTAATATTCCAAGAATGAACTGCATACACTTCAAAGAAGACTTAATAAAAACCACAACAATATTCTATAGTCTAGTTATGTATTAATATTAGAAAGTTCTTATACTGAGGCTAAATAATTTATATCACTGTAATTTGCAGGTATCAGTCCTTGTTGGGTCCTTTGATGCCAAATCATTTCTAATCCCTTCCCATAAGGCTCTTTGAATATGAAAAGATATATTTTATTATCACATTAACCTATTTATGTTTTCTCCTTTTCATACAAAAATCTCCCATGGCAAAAAGACCTGACTAAACATACAATTGTATGAACCAAAGTATATGAGGGCTGTCTGGGAAGTATCCAGCCATATAATATGAAAAATAGAGGTGTTTTGGGCTGGATTTTTTTCTGGACAACCCTCATATGCTTAAGAGTGCCCTAAGCACTTTAGAAAATTGGAAAGGGAGTCCCTCTGATACCAGAGAGATGAAATTTATTCTTGGCAGTTAATATCTGATCTTGAAACAGTATTTAAAAATTATATGTGTATATTACTTTATATATTAGTTAAAATCATGTACATGTGCATATATGTTTACAGGCATGTAAAGGTATATGAATATCTATCTATCATCAATCAATCAATCAGAAAATGTATGCCAGGTTCAAAATAATGAACTTTTTAGAACATACCCTATTTGTAATGTGGAGGTCTCAAGACTAAAATCCTAAGACCTATGAACATCTGTTTTTTAATAATGTACTGTGAACATTCATGAACTTTAAGTGTTTATCTCATTTAATAGTTACAATCGAAGAGAACTTAAAATGTGATCAACATTGACAGTAAATTCAAGGGAAAAAATATTCTGGAAAGAGATTTCAAAATTGTTTATATGTATTGCTTTCCTGCATCTCTATAAGATTGATAAATGGGGATTTAAGCGATATTTGAGTGGTTATTGTTAGAAACTGTTTTTACATTGTTAGACTATTTTGGTGGCTTATCTAGACAAAATTTACGAACTTCACTATTCAGTTGGGGATTTGTTTGCATACGTTTTCTTTATAAGGACACCAGAAAGTTTAAAAGTTTCAAGTGCCTATAAATAGAGTTAATGGAGCAATGATAAAAGATATTTCTTTTCCATAGTTACTACAGTAGTAAAATAATTTCCTTAGAAAAACTAACATAATTTCTCAGATTATAATGAATTATAAGTATTTTCACTTGTAGATCATAGACATTAGTTGCCGATATCAGCTCAATCTTAAAATTATTAAAGTAATAAATAGCAGCTTCTTGTAAAACAATTTTAACTAATATGTAAGTATGTAGAGTAATGCTGTTCAATAGAAATACAATGTGAGCCACATATGTCATTTAAAATTTTCTAGTAGCTATAGTGAACAAAGTTAAAAAGAGAATAAATAAAAATGTATTTTGGGAAAGCCGGGTTGGCTCAGCGGGTTGAGTGTTCACTTTACAGCCCTGGGACCGAGGATTGAATCCTGGCACTGGCCCATGCAGACCCATATGCTGAACTGGGGTGTCTTCCCATGCAGGAGGCCCCCCCAGGTCGGTTCTCACTCCCCATTTGGCACCTGGCTCGAGGGGGCGTGCCTCCCATGCAGGAGGCCCTCAGCCCAGTTCCCGCCCTGTGCGACCCCCACCCACCTGTGTGGAATGAAACCACGTCAAGAACTGATGACATACAACTATGGAGACAGCTCTGGGACCTCCCCCTTCTCTCTGTCTCTCTCTGTCTCTGTCAAAAAGGATAAAATAAATCATATATATATATATATATATATATTTTAACCCAATATACGGCATTCATGTCATTTCAATATGTAACCAATACAAAAATTAAGGTAAATTTTTTTTTTTGTACTAAACGTTTGTAATGTCACATTTAATCCACTTCTCAATTTAGACTAGCCACATTTCAAGTACTTAGTAGTGGTGTGTTCTCAAATGGTATTGAGCAGTGTATTTTTGAAGTAGGGATCAGAAAAATGGCCTCCAGGCCAAAGTGAATTTAGCACCTGTTTCTGTAGGGCTCAGGAACTGAGAATGGTTTTTACATTTTTAAATGGTTGAATAAATCAAATGAATAGTAGTATTTTGTGACGTGAAAATTATATGAAATTCAAATTTCAATATTTATAAATAAAATTTTATTCAACATAGCCACACCGCTTCCTCAGTGACAGAATTGAGTAGTTGCAGTTTTATGGCCCTGAAGCCTAAGATATTTATTTGCTGGCCCTTTTACAAAAAATGTTGGTAAACCTCTGCTAGAAGAAAAGTGAAAGTAAACCTTCACAAATACCCAATTCCATACTTGTTCCCTAGAAATAATCACTATTAAGGGTTTTCTGTGAGTTTTTCTAGATCTGTTTTTCTATTTATGTCCATATATATATACACGTATATTTATGGTTCTTTTTCTTTATGCTATCTAGAATATATATACTGATTTCCTTTTTTATCTGTTATTTTATGTTAATTTCAACATCAGTGCTTATATATATATGTTCCTTATTAGTACAAATGTGTGCAAAGCAGCCACATAGATATTTATCATTCCTTCTAATGATTGCATTATATTTCATGATATTGTTTTACTGTAACTTATCTAATTTGTCCCCTATTAATAAGTTTGGGCCCTGTTCTGCCCTGCTGCCCTGCCCCCCAGTTCCCTTCTCTTTCCTTTCCCCTTTTCTTCCCCCTTTCCCTTCCTCTTCCTCTTTCTTTCTCTCCTTTTATCTTTCTATTACAAATAGTGCTGCAGTGAACATACTACATATAGATCTTTATGTACTGGTATACATATTTCTGCAAGATTTGTAGAAGTAAAATTGAATCAAAGGCTACGTTTACTATACATTTTGGTAGAGATTTCCAAATTATCCTCATACACATGTCAGCAGTATATGATGTACTGCTCAACACTACATGCCCACATGTCTCAACACTAGATTACCATTAATTTTCTTTTACCAGTGTAGTTCAGTTTGACATACATACCTTAGTATCTCTTTAATATTATTCTGTTTACTACAGTACTACTGCTTATTAAAAAAAAAAAAAAAAAGAACGAAGAAGAAAATAAAGTTAACCAAGAAATATAACCACTTACATAAGTATTCAAGCTAGAAATTTTAGCTTAGGATTCTAATACACAGAGGATGGCAAAAAAATGTATACACATTTTAATAAGGAAAAAACTATTAAAATTATAATACTCAGTATACCTGTATACCAATAACAAAATATGAATACAAGTCACATTTGACTTCTGCAATTATAAGAGGTGCTCAAAGTTGGTACCATTAGCATCCAGACACTTTTTACGGCAAACTACTGCTTGAGCAACATTGATTAGTGTCCACTTATATCACTGTGAATGCTGTTTCAATTTACCATGCATCTCAAACTTACCATGAATGCATGCAATTGTTAGGCATGTTGGGGGTTTTGTTGCACACTCACTCCTCCATTGTCATTGTACTTCCACAACGTTCTTGAATTTTAAATACCAATTCAAAATGGACTTCCAATGACAACCGTGCTGCCATTTTCTTTGTCCTGCCTGTTGCAAGGTGGTGCTAGCATTCATTTGATTAACACCATCTTTTGAGTGAGCATCATACTACACATTGCTACCGTAATTCAATTCTACTTAGAAAAGTAATACATAGATCGCTTAAAATGTGTATACATTTTTTTGGCACCCCCAGTATATACAACTTCATGTAGAAATTCAGGCCACTATTTTACATTTAAACCCATATTGCGTTTACAACTATTTTTGGTTGCAGATTACAGGAACCTAACTCGTAGCTTATGTGAAAAGGGATTTATTTCAATGACACTGGGTTTGGTCTTATTGACCAGAGAAGGATAGGCTGCAACTGGGTATCAGGGACAAATGGAACCAGAAACTTAAATGTGATCAGGACACCTGTCTCCTGATATCTCTGTGCATGTTGGCAGTCTTTCTTCTATTGCAGACCAATATCCTTTATGTGGCACGACATGGCCAACAGCAGCTTCTGGGCCTCCCATGCTGTGGGTCCCTCCTTAGAGAGTGACTTCTACTCTAATCCTAAAGAGGACTGGTTGGCTCATCAACTGTGGCCACCACCAGAATTGTTGAGTTCAAGATATGTGTGTGTTTAAGAAGAAGTAAGTTGACATCTCCCAGCTGGAAGGAGAGGCAGGATAGAGAAAATAACACATGGCCACCAGAACTCTGTTATCAAATGCAGTAGATTTCCTCCAGTACTTTTTCTTTGACTTTTGTGCTACATACTGGTGCTACTGACCATTTTTGCTTTCTGGATAACTTCTTCCTTGGTTTCTGTTATTGCTTCCTTTCTGACCTCATGCTCACTGATTTCATTCTATCTTGATTTCCCTTTCCTTTCTTGCCCTTCACAGTTACTGATGTTCAGAACTCAGTCTTTGCTGTTCTAATCAGCAGTAGGTTTCAAACTTTTGATTGGCATTCTCAAGCTGGTGGTTGCCACCACTTTACCCTCTTCACTTTTTCTGAGTATCCAGCAGGAAGAAAAAGAGTACAGTTGGCTGTGCCATTTCTCTTCCCGATTCCACTGGACATTACCACCAGCTCAAACCTCGGTTGCTCTCATGGGTTAAGGGAAGTAAAGAGCCTATCTTTTACAGACAGGCTGTATCCCCTGCTTTACATCATACCATTGTTCTTATGGCGTCAGTAACATCTCTTTGTGGATGACTATTTCCCAACTGTGCTGCTTCTAGGATACATATTGTCATCTAGTCAGGCTGGTCATCTTATCCCATGGACTCTTCAACCATAGTCCTACCTTCTGCCTTTGCTTCTGTCCTTCTCCCAACAATACTGTTCAATACTTGATGCATACTGTTCATGCATCAAGGCCCAGGCCCAGCATAAATTCTCTTTTCCATAAAGATTTTCCCAGCTACTCCAGCCCTTTTAATCTCTCTCTCTAACTTATAGTTTTTAATTACATGATCACAACTATCAATTGTTATTTTGTCATTTAAAAAAAAAAGCATTATATGGAAAGAGCTGAATTCTAATGTCAGCTGTATTAGCTAAGAATATAAAATTGCAGAAGTAATTGACCTCTTTGAATTGGTTTCCATGTGTGATGGGCACTAACTTGGTTCTGAAAACCTAAGGAAAATGTTACAAATTTGATTTCATAGGAATTCAAAATCCCATGAAGCAAAACGTATCACCCACAAGGCTAAAAAAGATGCAGGACTGAGGAAAATGTGTGTAACATATTTGCAAAGGATTAACATTGCTGTTATAAAAGGGCCTTCAAACAAAGAAGCCAGTAAAGAACGGACAATTCACAAAAGAAATAACACACTGGTAAAGGTGCTCATTCTCTAGTAATATTAGAGACTTGCAAATTAAAACAACCATGAGAATCCATCCCTCTCTCTCAGAAAGATTTCTGTTTTATCTAAAGTTGGAGAATATAGGACCACAAAGACATATTGTTGATGAGAGTGTAAAGTGGTGTAGCTTTTTTGGCCTGAAAATATTGAATGTACATACCCTTTGATCTATCAAATTCATTTCCAGAACTGTATCCTGCAAAAAAGTACTTTGACAAAAAAATAAATATATAAATTCCTGATAGTGCAATTTGTAGTATTATAAATAATCAGAATTCCCATCAATAGGAAAATCTAGTCACTGAAAAGAGAGAGGGAGGGCTGCATTCAGTTGTATTCATAGCAATGAAGAGTTATCAATAATATCAGTGATTTTACAAGTTGCAAAACCATACAATATGATCTCATATTGTAAAAGAAATTATCAAAATAAATATAACATATTTAAATATATACTTAAAACTTTATCAGTCTGCCTATGTCTCTAGAAAATTATTTGGAAGGAATTACACCATTTATAAAGATCTACCTCTAAGGAGCTACAGGGGGAAGTGAAGGCAGGAATTTTTATTTTTTAAACATGGCTGTGATTGTTAGGATTATCTGCTATTTATATGTTAGTCTTATCTCCCCATAAAAGGATTCTTAAAGAGATGTCAACAGAAGCTTCCTCAACTAAAATACAAAGAGAAAAATAGCATGAGGAAGACAAGAGCATCTAAGAAATGTGGGACAATTTAAAAATGTGTAACATACACATTATTGGAGTGCCAGAGGGAGAAGAAAGAGAGAGCCACAGGAAACATATCTGAAGGAATAATGGCCAAAATATGTTCCAAAATTAATGACAGACACCTGCAGCGGCTCTCAAGATTTTCTCCTTGTTTGGTTTTCTACAATTTGAATATTAAATGTCTATATGTAGATTTTTTTTTGTATTTATTCTACTTGAGTTCTCTGAGATTCCTGAATCTTTAGTTAGGTGTTTTTCATTAGTTTTGGAACATTTTTGGCCATTATTACTTCACATATTTCTCCTGTGCTCTCTTTTTTCTCCCTCTGGTATTCCAGTTATGTGTATGGTACAGCTTTTGAAATTGTCCCACTGTTCTTGAATGCTCTTCTTCTATTTTTCTCTTTGCATTTCAGTTTGGGAAGTTTCTGTTGACATCTCTTTAAGCCCTCTGCATGGTTTTGATTGCTATCATTTCCTTTGGAGTTTTTTTTAGAGTTTCCATTTCTATGCTTATATTATCCATGCTTATTGACTTTTTTTTGCCCATTAAAGCTCTTAAGGTATTAATCACAATTTTTTTTTTTTAAGTCCTGTCTGTTAATTCCAAAATCTATACCACATCTGAGTTTGGTTCTGATGCTTGCTTTGTCTCTTCAGACTGCTTTTTATTGCCTTTTAACATGCCTTGTGATTTTTTTTTGTTAAAAGACAAATATTAGGTAATAATCAAGTGTAGGAACTGTGATGAATAGGCTTTTAGTGTGAGGATTCAGTGTTAAGTTATCTAGTACATGGGTTGTGTTTAATATTTTCTGTAGCCATAGGTGCCAGAGGCTTCACATTTCTCTAATGCCTTGCTTTGGTCTCTCCTGTTATTTTTGAGCTTCACTAAGAACTCTTTCTTAATCTGTTTCCCATTTAGAGAAAAAAAGTGCAGTTCACTGCCACTTAATTTTACATGAACACACTCTTTGAGGCTGAAGCAAATCTGACTGGTTTTCAATATAAAAATAAAATACAAAAAAAAAAAAAGAAGCTGTTTTGGAGTTATTTCTAAACAGAACTTGTCTCTAATCCTAATGTAACAGAAATATATATGATGATCAGTATTTAATAATTTTTTTCACTTGCAGGAATGCTATGTTTTCTAGGATTTGACATTTTCAGTGATTGAGAACTATATTTTGTAAATGGAAATACCACTACTAAAAGCAGCATGTTATCAAATAGAATGATGCCATTTATTTCCAAAGACTACTGATATACTGAAGTGATGTGAAAATAATAATAGAAGCAAGATATTTCATGGCAAACTTTGGGGGTAAGGTTATCTTGGGTAAGTCCTGCAACTGCAAGCATCACTGGTGAGTATTCTTGGGGCAAATGGGAAACATGTTAAACAGAGTCTGTGTCTTGCAGCACTTTTCGCAATAATGCAGTTATTCTGAAGCCCTGATTATGTGGTGATAAATTGTAAGGGGAGGGAAGTCTTCTGTAATATTATGATTAAATCTCAGTCTTTTAGTGGGCCTATGTCCCTGGATATGATCTTCACAAGTATTTATTACCACCATTCCCCCTCCCTTTTTGGTGAGGGAAGAAAGCTAGGGAGGGCTAGAGTTAGAGAAAAGCCCTCTTCCCAGGTTGGGTTAAGTCTCTGGTGAAGTCCTTCTCTCTGAAGAGTGAGCATTTTTGGAGGAATGCTCTGGGTTTATTTCACAACAGTCTTTCTCCCTTCCCCTATCAGAGCCATGAGGGGATCATTTTTGGCTTTTTACCATAAGAACCTAGTGGCATTCCTGGAGATAAAACCCACAGAAGTGTGAACCTTAAGACTAGGCCCCAAGAGATTCTCACTCTTATGCTATTCCACCCTCAGTCTCTAGCAGTTCATCAAATAACCACTTAAGTGTCCCTACCAGTTTATGGCTCTGGCATTTCTCCAGGTAGAGGCATCTCAGATGTGACTCTGGTTCTCTCATCTTGCCAGATCTCAAGGTGGCAGAGAGCCTTGCATTCTCAATTCCCTAATGGGTTGAGATTCTCAGTTTGTTCAGCTTTTCTACTATAAAGAGGAGAGTGATGACTTTTAAGCTCTACATGTTGGAGGTAGAATGTGCTGAGCAATTAGTAGTCTCCAAGTAAACTACTTACTGGACAGCAAATTTTGTGTTTTTTGTTTAAGAACTTCATTTTTTGTTCTGGAAATTAAAGCTGTTGTGAAATACATAGAAAGTTATGGTGTAAAAGAAAGATTAGACTTGTTCTGGATGCTATCAAAAAATCTATTAGTGGAAATTGTACATATGTGCACAGATCTTAAGATCTTTTAAAGAGATTTATTGTTTTTGACAGACAGAGACAGACAGAAGGGGGAGAGCCCAGAGCAGTCCCCACGGTTGTGTGTCATCAGTTCTGCTTCCCCCTTAAGATTTTTTATTCACTATAAAAACCTAACAAAATTATTCAACAGTGTTGGACACATAGGCAGTAGTCATGAATTTGAAGATCCATTTTGAATTGTGAATTGATTTGGGAATGCCACTTAGTTTTTGCTGTTCCCCAGGATGAGTATGTGAATGAAGAAGCTAAATGACAACTCCTTGGCTACTTAGGGTAAAGGATAAACTATCTTGGGTGAGGGGTGGCACTCTGTAACTTCCAATGTGGAAATTCTTTGATTTTCAGACAATGTGCCCTTTAAACCCCCCAAAAGAGAAAAAATACACTTCTCTGCCAAACTTTTGTCTACATCAAGCTTGTTCAACTTGCAGCCTGTGGGCTGCATACAGCCCGATGGCTTCGAATGCAGTTCAACACTAATTTGTAAACTTAAAATACTATGAGATTTAAAAAATATATTTATTTTATTGTTTTTGACAGAGACAGAGAGAGGCAGAGAAGGGGGAGGGCCCAGAGTAGCCTCCATAGTTGTACATCAGTTTTTGACATGGTTTTGTTCTACATGGGTGGGCGGGGGCCACACAGGGTGGGAACTGGGCTAGGGCCTCCTGCATAGGAGGCATGCCCCCTTGAACCAGGTGCCAACCTGGGGGGTGAGAACTGAACTGGGAGCCTCCTTCATGGGAGGCACACCCCAGATCAGCATATGGGTTTGCATGGGCCAGAGCCAGGACTCGGTCCCCGGGGCTGCAAAGCGAGCACTTAACTCATTAAGCCGTCCTGGCTTTCTGGAGATGTTTTTTTAGCGACTTTTTTTTTTTTTTTTTTCTTTTCAGGTCATCGGCTGTCATTAGTATTAGTATATTTTATGTGTGGCCCAAGACAATTCTTTTTCTTCTAGTGTGGCCCAGGGAAGACAAAATATTGGATATTCCTGGTCTAAATAGAGTTTAAATCCATTTACACACTTATAGTGGCGGTGGCCCTTGAGGAAGCTCATGCAGTGTCTGTATTAAGGGTTAGGTGTGGAGCTCTTCCGGAGCAGGAGACTGTGTGTATTACCAACCTAGCCCATGCACTTAAATGAGAACCCAGTTGGCAAATTTTTATGCATGTGTAATGATGGGCCATTGTGACATTGCTTGTGTGTGTGTGAGGTAAAAAAGAATATGCCTTGTGCACAAGTTCCTGTGAAGTGACTTTTTCCTTCTGCAAGAAGTTATGTGGGGATGCTAGGATGGCTCAGCGGGTTGAGCTCTCGCTTGTCTTGCAGCCCTGGGGTCCAAGAATCAAATCCAAGCCCTGGCCCATGTGGACCCATATGCTAAACTGCGGTGTGCCCCCAGTTTGGTTCTAACCAATGCAAGCTTCCCATGTGGGAAGCCCCTGGTTCGGCTCCCGCCCTGGGCATGTGTGCTTCCCATGTAGGAGGCTCCAGCTTGCAGAGGCGTGCCTCCCATGTTGGAGGCACCCAACCTGGTTCCTGTGATATGTGTCCCCATGCCCACATGTGGAACAAAACTATGTCAAAAACTAATGTACAACTATGGAGACTGCTCTGGGCTCTGCCCCTTCTCTCTCTCTCTCTCTCTCTCTAAAACAATAAAAAAAATTCTTAAAAAAAAAAATCTATGTACAGGGAAGAGATGGGGTCAAGAAGGGTTAGGATTTGTCTTTATCTCTGGGAAACTGCTGTGTATAGCAAACTTGCTGAAAATATAAAGCTTGTGTGGCATGGCTACTTTGTATTGCTTTTACACTAAAAGCTTTATTGCTAACCGTAAAAGAAAGACCTTGGTTAATTGATTTACATCTTAATGTTTTATTTTGAAGAAACATTTATGTTACTAGAGGTTAAAAAAAAAAGTCTTTTAGATATTTTCAAGGGCTTAGAAATATTATTTTAAAATAATGTTTCTTAATCTTATAATTCATGGTTTCTGAACCCTACAATTTGTTGTTGTTTTTTGTTTTCAGATCAACCCAGGGTGTATTTATGAAAATATTTGTATGTGTTTCAGGAACCACTTATACTGATTTCAATACACTATCAAAGAGCTGAGCCCAGAGGCAGCCTTTGTTAGTACTCATTTCTAAAAATTATATTAAGGTATAATTTACATACAGTAAAATTAACCAGGAAGCTGGGATGGTTCAGCGGGTTAAGCGCTCACTTTGCAGCCCCGGAGCCCGAGGATTAAATCCTGGCCCCAGCCCAAGCAGACCCATATGCTGAACTGGGGTGTGCCCCCAGTTCAGTCCTTGCTGGAGGCTCCTGGCCCAGTTCCTTCTCTGAGCAGCCCTGCGCCCACTTGTGAAGTGAAACTATATGGAAAACGAATGCTGTCAACTATGGAGACTGCTCTGGGCTCTCCCCCTTCTCTCTGTTTCTGTCTCTCTGTCAAAATAAATAAATAAATAAATATTTAAAAAAAATTTAACCATTTTTCTTTTTTTTTTAATTCTTTTATTGTGAAATTTATTAGGGTTACATTGGCTAGTGATAATTACATAGGTTCCAGGTGTACAGCTCTTTCCATTACCATATATTTAGCTCACTCTCCTTCCTTTCCCACCCCCATCCCCCCTTACCCTCAGATAACCACTAAACTATTGACTGTGTCCATGGGATTTTGGGATTTTTTGTTATTTTCAATTTTATATTCCACTTACAGTGAAGTCATGTGGTTCTTAGCTTTTTCTGTCTGGTTTATTTTGCTTAGCGTGACGATCTCAAGTTCCGTACATGTTGTTGCAAATGGCAGAATTTCATCTTTTCTTACCACTGAGTAATATTCCATCGTATATATGTGCCACAGCTTTTTATCCAGTCATCTATCAAGGGGCACTTTGGTTGTTTCCATGTCTTGGTCACTGTGAACAGTGCTACAATGAACATTGGGGTACATATGTTTTTACAGACTAAAGTCTTCAAGTTTTGGGGGTAGATACCCAGAAGGGAGATTGCTGGGTCATATGGTAAATCTACTCCTAATTTTTTGAGGAATCGCTGTATAGCCTTCCAAAGTGGTTGCACCAATCTACATTCCCACCAGCAGTGTATGAGGGTTCCTTTTTCTCCACAGCCTCTGTAGCACTTGTTATTCCTTGTCTTGTTGATTATAGCCATTCTAGCAGGTATGAGGTGGTATCTTGTTGTGGTTTTGATTTGCATTTCCCTAATAGCAAGTGAAGTTGAGCTTTTCTTTCATATATCTGTTGACCATTTGTATGTCTTTCTGAGTGAAGTGACTACTTAGGTCTTCTGCCCATTTTTTAATTGGATTGTTGCTTTTTTTTATTGGTGAATTGTATGAGTTCTTTATATACTTTTGATACTTGCCCCTTATTAGAGGCATTGTTTGCAAATATTTTCTCCCAACTGGTTGGTTGCCTCTTTGCTTTGTTGATGGTTTCCTTTACAGTACAGAAGCTTTTTAGTTTGATAAAGTCCCATTCACTTATCTTTGCTTTTACTATCCTTGACTTTGAGGTCAGTTTCATAAAGTTCTCCCTAAACTTAACCATTTTTTTTGTTCAGTTCTGTGAGCTTTGGGAAGTGCATCAGTCATGTAACACCGCCACAGTCAAATTTCTCTCCCCTCTTCCATTCTCTTTTTTTTTTTAAGATTTATTTTATCGTTTTAGAGAAGTTGAGAGAGACAGAGAGAAGCGGGGAGGGGAGGGGGGGCCTACAGCAGTCTCTGTAGTTCTACATCATTAGTTTTTTATAACATAGTTTCATTCCATACAGGTGGATATGGGGCCGGCCGCATGGGGGTGGGAACCAAGCTGGGGGCCTCTCGCATGGGTGACCAGAATCTTTGCTGCCACCCCGGTGATTACCAGTTGTGCCGCAGTTCAGCATGTGGGTTTGCACAGGCCTGGGGCTAGGACTTATTCCCCAGACCTCAATCCCTGGACCTCGTAGTTGTAAGGCAAGCACTCAACCTGTTGAACTATATCCTCGCATGCCCTTCCTTCTATTAAGTGAATATCCAATTATTCTAGAATCAATTGTTCTTTTTTTTTTGCCTTATTTGTTTTGCTTCATTAAAAAATTTGGAGGCTCATGGAAGAGAAATCCTATCTAGATACTCAAACTGAAGCAACCACCCCAATAATCTTAGATGCTTTAGCTTGGTATATCATCGAATGAACATGCATTAAGTGTTTTGGTTGATTTAGAGTTTTCATTGTGATCATTATTGTTCTAGTCTTTTGGGGAGACAGAGTTCAGGAGACATTAAAAAATTTAGTCCTGCTTGTCATTTCATGAAGTGGCATCAGGTTTTTCTGTACACTGAGAATAGTTCTTGAGAATAGTTTTATACTTCATTTAACCAAAATTTTCTTCATTTTGATACATACTGCCATTTGCAGCAGCATGGATGGAACTTGAGATCATCATGCTAAGCGAAATAAGCCAGACAGAAAAAGCTAAGAATCACATGACTTCACTCATATGTGGAATACAAAACTGAAAACAATGGAGTTTATATTTTGTAAGGATCACCTTTTCCCTACATTCTCGCCAGTATTGGGCTTCATCGTTCCTTTTCATCTGTCTCAGACCATACTCATAGCAAGGAAAACATAGTCATTTATTGTTTCAGTTTGCATCTCTTTGGTTATTAGTGAGGTTGATTATCATTTCACATATTTAATAGTCATTTGGATTTTTTTTTAAAGATTTTATTTTTCTTGTTTTTTTGACAGAGACAGATAGACAGACAGACAGACAGAAGGGGGAGGACCCAGAGCAGTCTCCACAATTGCACATCATTAGTTTTCGATATAGTTTCACTCCACAGTTGGTCATGGGGGTGCTCAGGGCAGGAACCAGGCCAGGGGCTGGGGGCCTCCTGCATGGGCCCCAGTAAGAACTGAACTGGGGACGTATACCAGTTCAGCATATGGGTCCACATGGGCTGGGGCTGGGGCTGGGACTCAATCCTCGGACCCTGGAGCTGCAAAGTGAGCACTCAGCTCTCTGAGCCATCCCATCATCCCCCATTTGGATTTTTAAATAAATTGCCCATTCATATCTTTCTGCTACTGTAGTGTTCATCTTTTCTTTATTAATTTGTAGGAATTCTTTATATAGTAGTTTTTAACTCTTTGTTTTGAGTATGTATGGCAGATATTTCTCCTCTAACAATAATGCCTCAATCCTGAGTTTTTCCATTACATGGTGAGTTAGTTACTAATGTCTTATGAATCAGATGTCAGCAATGCATTATTTCTAGAATGCTAAGTATCAGATTGAATAAACTGTGGCTTAGAAATCCCTTGTAAAAATTCTATCCATTGATAGGTGATTTTCTCATTACCTCCAGAAATCATTCCATTGTAAGTAATCTTATTATCTTTCTTTAGGCACAAGTTACTGCCCTTGACTGCTTGCTTTTCATATTTTCTGTAACCACTTTCAACAGTACAAACTGACATAGTAGAACATGAATTTTTTTAGACATTCCTACTGTTGTTGAGAGTGTAAAATGGCTACTTGATTTCAGTGAGTCCTTCGACTTAGATTAGTTACATATATCTTTGTGAACATATTCAGTTCTGAGAAAGCTTGGGCTTCATGACAATAATTTTTAAAGCCTGAAAGATTGGTTGGGGAAACTGAAGAGTCAAATATTACTTACTTTTTCCCCACTTAATGCTATGTTATGTGATTAAATTTTGCATTCAGTAAAAGCCATCATCTATACTAAACTCTTGAGTCATAAATTTCATTTGTAGTTACTTGTTTTTAAAGAATTGCATTCTACCCTCTTGTTTTATACTATATCTTTTTAAATACTTTAATCCATGCTTACTACATAGGTTATATTGCATGCACAGTTTCCTTTTTTTTAATTGTTAAATTTATTGGGGTGACATTGGTAGGTAAAAATTAGGTTCCAGGTGCACAATTTCACTTTACATCATCTATATATTGCATTGTGGGCTGATCACTCAGTCAGTTCTTCTTTCATCACCATATATTTGATGCCTCTTCCCTCCTCTCCCATTCCCCTCCCCCCTTACCCTCTAAACTACTAAACGATTGACTTTGATGAGTTTTTGTTTTTTTGTTACTTTCAGTTTTATATTTCACATATGAGTGAAGTCATATGGCTCTTGATTTTTTTCAGCCTGAATTATCTTGCTTAATATGATGATCTCAAGGTCTATTCATGTTGTCACAAATGGCTGTATTTCATCTTTCCTTATTGCTGAGTAGTATTCCATTGTGTAAATGTATCACAACTTCTTTATTCAGTCATCTATCAAAGGACACTTTGGTTGTTTCTATTACTTGACCACTGTACTGTAAACAGTGCTGCGATGAACATTGGGGTACATATATCTTTGCAAACTAAGGTTTTTAAGTTGTCGAGGGTAGATACCCAAAACAGGGATTGCTGGGTTGTATGATAGTTCTATTCTTAATTTTTTTAGAAACTTTCATACTGCCTTTCATAGTGGTTGTACCAGTTTACATTCCTACCAGCAGTGCATGAGGGTTCCTTTTTTCCCCACAGCCTCTCTAGCACTTGTTATCCCTTGTCTTATTCATTATAGCCATTTGAACAGGTGTGAGGTGGTATGTCAGTGTGGTTTTAATTTGCATCTCCCTAATTGCTAGTGATGTTGAGCATTTTTTCGTGTATCTGTTGCCTGTATGTCTTCATGGGAGAATTGTCCGGGTCTTCTGCCCATTTTTCAATCTGAATTGTTTTGTTGTCGAATGGTATGAATCCTTTATGTATTTTGGATATTAGCGCCTTATGAGAGCCATTGTTTGCATATATTTTCTCCCAAATGGTTAGTTGCCTCTTTGACTTTCAGTAGTTTCTTTTGCTATAAAGAAGCATTTTAGTTTGATATAGTGTCATTCATTTATTTTTGCTTTTATTTTCCTTGTCTTTGAGTTCAAGTTCATAAACTCATCTCTGAACCCAAGGTCTGTAAGTTTAGTACTTATATTTTCTTTTTTGTAGTTAATTGTTTTGAGTCTTATGTGGAGGTCTTTGATAAATTTTAAGGTAATTTTGGTATATGGTAACAGTTCACAGTCTAGATTCATTTTTTTGCATGTGGTTTTCCAATTTTCCCAGCACCATTTATTGAAGAGGCTTTCTTTTCTCCATTGTATATTTTTTGCTCCTTGGTCATAAATTATCTGTCCATATATTTGTGGATTTATTACTGAATTTTCAATTCTGTACCATTGGTCTGTATATCTGTTTTTCTGCCAATACCAAGTTGTTTTGCCTAATGATGTTTTCTAGTACAGTTTAAAGTCAGTAAGTGTGATGTCTCCAGCCTTGTTCTTTGTTCCTAGGATTGCTTCAGTGATTTGGGGTCTTCTGTGGTTCCATATGAATCTGATGACTTCTCTTTGAATGCCTGGTAAGACTGTCTGGTCCTGGACTTTTGATTTTGAGAGGTTTTAATTTCTTTGCTATTGATTAGTCTGTTTAGATTATCCACTCCTTCTTGGTTTAGTTTAGGTAGTCTATATGTTTCTAGAAACTTGTCCATTTCTTCTGGGTTGCAAAATTTGGTGGCATATAGCCCTTCATAGTATTCTTATATGATCCTTTGTATTTTTGTGGTATAAGTTGTAATTTCTCTTTTTCCATTTCTAATTTTGGTTATTTGTGTCTTTTCTCTTTCCTTGGTGAATCTAGCCAGAGGTTTCTCAATTTTAATTTCTTTGAAGAACCAGCTCTTTGTTGCATTAATTACTTTTATTGTTTTTCTGTTCTCTATTTCATTTAGTTTTGCACTAATTTTAATTATTTCCTCCTACCTTTGCTGACTTTAGGTGTTTTTTGTTCTTTTCTAGTTCTTTTGAGTGTAAGGTTACATTGTTTACTTGTGATTTTTTTTTGTTTCTTGAGCTAAACCTGTAATGATATAAATTTTCCTCTTATTACTGCTTTTGCTGCATCCCAGTAATTTTGAAATGTTGTGTGTTCATTGTCATTAGTTTCTAAGTATTTCTAATCTCTTCCTTTATTTCCTCTTTGATCCAGTTATTTTTTTTTTACTGACATGTAGTTTAATCTTCACGTATATATATATATTTTTTTTCCTGCTTTCTTTTTGCATTTGATCTCCAATTTCAAAGCTTCGCGGTCAGAGAATACACCTGGTATGATTTCAATCTTAAATTTGCTGAGGCTGGTTTTG
The DNA here is from genome assembly GCA_004027555.1 of Craseonycteris thonglongyai. NCBI lineage: Eukaryota > Metazoa > Chordata > Mammalia > Chiroptera > Craseonycteridae > Craseonycteris > Craseonycteris thonglongyai. Next base: position 45,858 of record PVKE010005705.1, read on the forward strand.
TGTCCCAGCATATGGTCTGTTCTTGAGAATGTTCTATGTGCACCAAAAAGAATGTATAATCATGTATTGTAGTATGAAATGTTCTGTAAGTGTTAATTATGCCCAATTGCTGTAATGTATCATTTAAAGCTGATACTTTCTTATTTATTTTCTGTTTGGATGATCTGTCCATGGCTGTCAAGCGGGTGTTTAGGTCCTCTACTATAATTGTGTTTTTGTCAGTTTCTCCTTTTAGATCTGTTAGTAGTTACTTTGTAAATTTTGGCACTTCTTGGTTGGGGGCATATATGTTAATAAGTGTCATGTCTTTTTGTTGTATTGTCTCCCTTATTGTTATAAAATGTCCATCTTTGTCTCATATTACCTTTTTTATCCTGAAGTCTGTTCGTCAGATATCAGGATGGTTATATTTGCTTTTCTCTGGATGCCGTTTGCTTGGAATATTTTGAGTTTGTATTTGTCCTTGTGGCTGAGGTGTACCTCTTGGAAGGCAGCATAAGGTTGGGTTTTGTTTGTTAATCCAGTGTGCTATCCTGTGCCTTTTTATTGGTGAGTTCAGTATAATGATATTTAGAATAATGGTTGATATATGAGAATTTCCTATAGCCATTTTATCTTTTGTTTTCTGGTAGCTCTTTGTTTTGATTGATTCTTTGCTTTTTTCTTTCTGTCAGTTATTTATTTGATGGTGTTTTATGATTTTTCCCTCTGTTGTTTTTTTTTTTCTATTTCTCTCTCTCTCTTTGTTATGTGTCTCAGTTCTAAATTCTTTTTGAGTTACTACCATTAAGTTTATGTAACAGAAAGTTTCATATATGCAGTAGTCTCTTTTTTTGAAAAAAAAAAAAAAAGATTTATTTTTATTGTTATTTTTTTGACAGAGAGAGAGAGACAGACAGACAGAGACAGAGAGAAGGGGGAGGGTCCAGAGCAGTCTCCACATTGACAGCATTAGTTTTCCATATAGTTTCACTCCACAGGTGGGCGCGGGGCTGCACAGGGCAGGAACTGGGCCGGGAGCCTCCCACATAGGCCCCGGCAAGAACTGAACTGGGGACACAACCCAGTTCAGCATATGGGTCCACATGGGCTGGGGCCGGGATTCGATCCTCGGGCTCCGGGGCTGCAAAGTGAGCACTTAACCCTCTGAGCCATCCTAGCTTCCCCAAATCCCCTTTTTAAAGGATGCTTATCTCCGTTCTCTTTGGAAGTTAAACTTATATTTATTCTCCTTTTATGTTTTTGTTGTCCCAGTTTATTTCTATTTATTTTTACTTTTTGTTTCAGGTTCAATCACCTACTTCAGTATTTCATGAAATGCCAGCTTTCTGCTGGAGACTTCTCTCAGCTTCTGTACATCTAAAAAGGTCTTTAGGGGATGCTGGGATGGCTCAGCACATTAAGTGCTTGTCTTGCAACCCCAGAGTCCGAGAATTGAATCCTGGCCCCAGCCCCTGAAGATTCATATACTGAATTGGGGTGTGGCCCCCAGTTCAGTTCTCACCAGGGTATGCGTCCCATGTGGGAGGCCCCTGGTTCAGCCCCAACTTGCGGGGGCATGCCTCCTATGCAGGAGGTTCCTTGGCCTGGCTCCTGCCCTGTGTGGCTTTCCCCCACCGTCCCCCACCCACCTGTGGAGTGAAACTGTGTTGAAAACTGATGACGTGCCACTCTGGAGACTGCTCTGGACACTCCCCCTTTTTTCTGTCTCTGTCTCTTTCTGTGTCAAAAACAATCAAGTTTTTAAAAAAATAAAAAGGTCTTTACTCCTAGTTTATATCTAAAAGATAATTTTGCTAGCTAAATGATTCTTGGCTGATAATTTTTCTCTTTCTATGTTTTGACTACTTGATTCTACTCCCTCCTGGCTTGTAAAGTTTCTGTTGAGAAGTCTGATGACAGTCTGGGTGGGCTTTCCTTTATAAGCTATGGTGTTCCTTTTCCTGGCTGGCTTGAGTATTCTTTCTTTGTCTTTGACCTTTGACATCTTCAACATTATATGCCTTGGAGAAGGTTTGCTAGAATTCAGGTAGCTAGGGGTCCTGTTTACTTCTTGGATTTGAGGTTCAAGTTCTTTCCATAGATTTGGGAAGTTTTCATCTACTATTTGTTTGAGTAAATTTTCTGTGCCCATCCTGTCTTCTAGTCCCTTTGGAATACCTATTATTCTTATGTTGCACTTTCTGATGGAGTCAGATAGTTCTTGTAGAGATCTCTTATTTCTTTTAACTCTCAGGTCTCTCTTCTTCCTTCTGTGACAGTTTCGTCTTTCTGTCTTCAATTTCACTAATTCTTTCCTCCATCTGGTTGGGTCTGCATCCTATGCTAGCTATTTCATTTCTTTTACTGTGTTGTTTATCTCCAGAATTTCTTTTTTTTTTTTTTATAGTTTCAATTTCTTTGTTAAAGTAGTCTTTTTGCTCACAGATCTTTTTCCTGAGAACATTTAACTGCTTTTCTATGCTTAACTGCCTTTCTTTGACCTCTTTGAGAGTTTTCAGTACTACAGTCTTGAATTCTTTGTCATTTAGTTTATACATTTTTATATCTTTAGGTTCCTTTTCTAGAGATTTTTTATTTTCTTTCTGCGCATCTTTGTGGGTACTCAGTGTTGTTGGAGTGTTTTTCTTCCTGGGCATAAGGATTTTTCCCCTGGTGGATAGGAAGAGGTCTATCTTTCGTTTCCAACAGGTGTTGCTGCTGCATCTTACAATATTTTCTCTTGGTTATTTGGTTTTCTCATGGTGGGCGACTTCCTGGAAGGTGGGCTTCTCTTCTTTTATTCAGTCATCTTGGTCTGTGTGCCTTGTCTTTGGTGGGCAATGGTATTCTGTGCCTCTGTGATCCTACTGTAGTCAGAAGCTACCACACCCATGCTTCACAGTTTTTCTGGATCCTTCTGCTGGCATCAGCAGGAAGGGTGAGTGCAGGGTTTGTTGGGAAAGGCACAGGTCTGTTTGTGTCACCGGGTAATGGTGGCTTCCGTGCTGTAGTTGACTGTCTGAGGGTACTGGGCAGAGTTGGTGAAGGTGAACTTTGGGAAAGAGTAAGGGGTAACAGCCAGGTTCTGTGTCTAAAGCCACATAGCACTGTAGCGGTGGCTCTAACTCATCTAGGGCCACTCTTCAGCCACCATGCTTTGGCCACCAGTACCCCAGTTGCTGGCACTGCACTCTGGCAGCCTTTTCTACACTTTGGCCACTAGCCTTACATTCTGGATGCCAGCCCCGTGCTCTGGTTGTGTGCTCCATGCTCCAGCAGCCCACACTGCTCTCTGGATGCTCATATGATACTCATGCTGCCTGCACCATGGTACACCCTCAATTTCCCACTCCTGCCATCTGCCCCGTGCTCTGGCCACCTATGCCTCCTCTTGTTCATTCCCAGCCTTCAATCCACCCAGGGTCATACTGTGCCATACCCCATGCTCCCAGGCACCCACCTCAGTGTCTCCTCTGCCAGTGTCCGTGTCACACTCTGCCACATGTCTCCACACTGCTCCCTTCCCTTCTCTCTCTCTTGCCTCCCTTTCTCTGACCTTTAGGTATTCTCTTTCGATGAGTGGGTGTCTCAGTTGAGACTGTGTATTGCTTATCTATTTCTTTATTGGATTTTAGTTGTTCAATTTGTTGTTTTTTCTGGGAGAGGTTTCAAGAGTCTCCTCTCACACTGCCATCTTGATGACATCTTGCCAGTTTGCTCTCTTTTTCAAGGTATTATTCAAATGCCTTTCACTGCACACATCCTTTTTATTCCATTTGTCAGCTTGTTGTAATTCCAAACCAGAGATTTTGAAGAGATCAACAGGAATTTCACATTTAGATCAAGTTCATGGAGTTGAGGGAATTCCGAATTAGACATATTTGACAAATATAAAAACTATTACTACATAAACCTTAAAAATTAAAAATAGGAAAGTAACAGTCCTTGGTTCAGTTTTCCTGGAAAATGTTGAATAAATTTTCACTTAACATAGGGAGAGTATTCTTCTAATCAAAAGAATAATGTTAATTCCCTGTGTTTATTTATTTTTTGAATTTTATTGTGTAAGAGAAGGGGTATGTGTGAGAGAGAGAGAAGAGGAACAGAGAGGGCCCAGAGCAGTCTCCATAGTTGTACATCATTAGTTGTGACATGGTTTCATTCCACACAGGTGGATGTGAATCCATGCAGGGCAGGAACTGAACTGGGGGCCTTCTGCATGGGAGGTGAGAACTTTCACCACCAAGCCCTCCCAGCAGTTCGCCGTTCAGCATATGGGATTTTGCATGGTCAGGGTCAGGAATCGAACCCTAGATTTTGTGATTGTGAGGCAAGCACTCAACCAGTAAGCTATCCCAGCATCTCCAGGTTCCCTGTGTTTAAAACCAGAAACTCAATAGTAAAATACAAAGGGAGTGTGTTGCCAAAATTAACATGGATTAGATTTGTTTCTTAAATCAAATGAAATTAAATCACTAAACTCTGAACTCAGAAAATTTTCAGCAAGTACTGTGCAACCCTTACATAACCTACACTATAACAGGACCAATGTAATCCTTATAATCTGATATCAAAATTACATTCAACATACCTATATATTAGTTATTGAAAGATAACTATACTGTTCCCTATGAAAATAAATATACTACTAATATGATGATCAAATAATGCTACAAAGGTATAATTATGATATTATCAGAAATAATTTTCAAGAAATGTCTAAAATATCAAACTTTAATACAATGTTTTATTGTACATTACTATTTAATATTCATATTTATGCCTAAATTATAAGGTAGTAAAGCAATATCAAATGTCAAATCATTCACCATTAGAATGTTTCCATTGCCTTTTTAGAGGTCTGAATAAATTATGGAACCTTTTTCAGGGGCTACTATGAGGGAGGGCCCCAAAATAATTGGAATTGTCTTCTGGAGGGTGGGCCCCTTGTAGTACAGGCTTCCCCCACTAGGTGACTGTTTTAGGAACCCATCTGCATCAGTGTACCAGATGGTGGTGGTGTGAGGCTGTGTGAGGCTTTAGTGAATTACGGTATTTTTGGAACCTCAACGTGTTTGTCTATTTTATGAGAGGTGATTTACATGAACAATGTGTGATGTGGCAAGGTACCTGCCCACCCTGCACTGAGTTCTCAGCAGTTTTTGACCAAAAATGGCATGGCCTCCAGGGCCCTGCCCTTCCTGTTCACTAGATCTCTCCCTGCACAATTATTTTGGTTTCTCCAGATGAAAACAGTCCTCAAAAGGAAGTGTTTTGCTGTGTGAAAGAGATGAAACAAAAAATGGCAGAAGCACTAAAAGACATTAAAATTGACAAGTTCAAAAAGTGTTTTGAGCAGTGAAAAGGGTGTAAAAAATATGAACATCACTAATTATCAGGAACATATAAATCAAAAGCACAGTGGGTTATCACTTTATACCTGTTAAACGGCTATTTAAAAAAAAGGAAAAGTGTGAGGCTATGGAATAAGGGGACTCTTTCTGCACTGCTGGTGGAAATGTACGTTGGTACAGCCGCTATGGAAAACAGAATGGAGATTCTTCAGAAAATTAAAAATCTAACTACCACATGGTCCAGCAATTCTACTTCTGGGAATTTGTCCAGAGGAAACAAAATCACCATCTTGAAAAGATATTTACAGCCCCTTGTTCATTGAAACATTATTTATAATAACTAAGACATGGACGCATTCTAAGTTTCCATTGGTGGGTGGCTGGATAAGTTAAATGTGATACAGTGGAATATTATTTAGCCACAAAAACAAAAACAAACAAACAAAAAAAGGAAATGCTGAATGGAACTTGAGGGCATTAAACTAAGTGAAATAAGTCAGAAAGAAAAAGACAAATACTGTTTGATCTCACTTATATGCAGAATCTAAAGCAACAACAACAATGAACAAACAAAAAAATTGAAGTCATAGATACAAAAAAACAGATTGGTGGTTGCCTGAGGTAATGGGTAAAAGGGATGAAATGGGAGAAGGTGGTCAAAATGTACAAAGCTTTCAGTTATTAGATAAATAAATCCTGGGGAAGTAGTGTACATTGTAGTGACTATAATTAACAATACTGTATTATATATTGAAAGTTGCTTAGGAAGTATGGTAGACCTTAAAATTTGTCATCATAAGAAAAATATTATGCATGCTGATGGATGTTAACTAAGATTATTATGGCAATCATTTTACACTATATGCATGTATCAGATCATTATGTAGTATACCTAAAGCTGATATGATATTGTATATCAGTTATATCTCAATTTTTTTATAAAGCAACTAGAACTAATGAGTGAATTTAGCAAGGTCATAGGATACAAGGTCAGTATAGACATCTCAATTATCTTTCTATACTACACATGAACACCTAGAAGTTGAAATTTTAAAAAGGTACTATTTACAATAACACCAAAAAAGAAATATTTAAATGTAATTCTAACAAAATATGTGCAGGATCTGTATGCTTGAAACTACAAAACACTGATGAGAGAAATTAAAGATCTAAAGTAATGGAAAGATGATCATGTTCATTGGAAACTCAATATTACTAAGCTGTCATTTCTTTTTATTTCTATTTTTTTTTTTAAAGGTTTATTTTGTTGCTTTTGACAGAGAGAGACAGAGAAAAGGGGGAGGGCCCAAAGCAGTCTCCATAGTTGTACGTCGCTAGTTTTCCACAGTTTTGTTCCACACAAGTGGGCACAGGGCTGCACAGGGCAGGAACTGGGCCTGGGGCCTCCTGTGTGGGAGGTGCACCCCTGCCAGCCAAGGGCCAAATCAGGGGCCTCCCACATGGAAGCTTGCCTTCCTGGGAACTGAACTGGGGACTCCCACATGGGAAGCACACCCTAGTTCAGCACATGGGTCTGCATGGGCCGGGGCCTGGGACTGGGACTCGATGCTTGGACTCTGGGGCTGCAAAACAAGTGCTCAACCCTCTGAGCCATCCCAGCTTCCCCATCACTTCTTTTTATTGTCTCCATAGTTATGTCTTTTCAAGAACTTCATGTAGTAGGAATAATACAAAATGTGGCCTTTTCAGATTGACTTTATTAATTTAGCAATATGCTTATGTTTCTTCCATGTCTTTTCATGGCTTGATAGCTCATTTCTTTTTAGCTCTGAATAATAGTCCTTTGTTTGGATATACCACAGTTCACCTACTGAAGGACATCTTGCTTGCTTTCAAGTTTTGGCAATATTAAATAAAGTTCTATAAACATACATGTAGAGATTTTTGTGTGAACTTAAGTTTTCAACTCCTTTGGATAAATACCAAGGATCATGATCTTATTTAAGAGTATGCTTAGTTTTGTGAGAAACTGCCAAACTGTCCTTCAAGTGGTTGTGCAGTTTCCACAGAAACATTTTACACATAAAAATTACAGAAAGAATGATAGGGATATTGTCTGTTTTTAAATTGTAGTTTGATAGAGAAATTAAGAGAATTTAGAAAATATTTACAGAATACACATCTGATAAAGGACTATTATCCAAAATAGACAAAGAACTAATACAATTAAAAAGTATGAAAACAAATAACTCAATTAACAAATGAGCCTAAGACCTTAACAAACACCTCACCAAAGATACACAGATGACAAATAAACATACAAAACGAAACAAAAAGTTCCACATCATATGTCATTAGGGATATGCAAATCAAAACAACTATGAGATACACACCTATTAGAATGTCCAAAATCTGAAGCACTTTAAACACCAATTGCTAACAAGGATGTGGAACAACAGGAAATCTCATACACCCACTGGTGGGAATGTGAAATGGTACAACCATTTTTGGTGATCTTTCTGTTACTGATTTCTAGTTTAATTCCACTGTGGTCTGAGAGCAGACATCTTATGATTTTTAATTTTTTAAGTTTGTTATGACATATTTTATGGCCTAGAATGTGGTTTGTCTTGGTGAATGTTCCAAAGTGAGCTTGAGTAAAACATGTATTCTTCTGTTGTTGGCTGAAGTAGCCTATAGATGTCAATTACATCCAGTTGATAGTGTTGTTAAATTCAACTATGTCCTTTCGGATTTTATGCTGTATCTGTCTGTTTCTGAAAAGGGGGTGTTGAAGTCTCTAACTATGATAGTGGATTCATCTGTTTCTCCTCGCAATTCTATCAGATTTTGTCTCATGTACTATAATTTGATGCTCTATTGTTAGATGTATATACATTAAGAATTGTAATGTCTTCTTGTAGCATTGACCACTTTATCATTATGTATTATAATTCCCTTAATCCCTGATAACTTTCTTTGAAGTGTGCTGTCTGAAAATAATGTATCTACTACTGCTTTCTTTTGATTGGTGTTAATCGTGGTAATTTTACATCATTTATTTACTTTTAATCTATATGTCTTTATATTTAAAGATTTATTTTTATTTTTGGCAGAGACAGAGACAGAGAGAGACAGAGACAGAGAGAGACAGAGAGAAGTGGGAGGGCCCAGAGCAGTCTTCATAGTTGTACATCAGTTTTTAACATGGTTTCGTTCCACACAGAGGTGGCCGCACAGGGCAGGAACTGGGCTGGGAGCCTCCTGCACGGGAGGCATGTCCCCTCGAGCCAGGGGTTGAACCAGGAGGCAAGAACTAAACTGGGGGCTTCCAGCATGGGAAGCACACCCCAGTTCAGCACATGGGTCCACATGGCCTGGGGCTGGGATTTGATCCTTGGCCCCTGGGGGGCTGCAAAGCAGGCCCTTAACCAGCTGAGCCATCCCAGCTTCCCCATCTTTATATTTAAGATGAGCTTTTTTTCTTTTGTTTTTGTTTTGTATATTTGATGTACTCTGACAATGTCTTTTAGTTAGTTCATTTAGACCATTGACATTCAAAGAGATTATTGATATAGTTGAAATAATATCTATTATATTTTTTACTGTGTGCTATTTATTATGCCTGTTCTTTGTTCATGTTTTTTTCCCTTGTCTTTTGTGGGTTCAGTTGAACATTGTATATGATTGTGTTTTCTCTCCTTTCTTCAAATATCAGTTATACCAACTTTTTTATTGTAACCTTTTTTGTTTTTAGTTACTCTAGAGTTTGCAATGTACATTTACAGTAATTCAAGTCCAGTCTCAATACTATCCCACTTCACAGGTCATGTGAGTACCTTGCAATAGCAAAATAATCCTAATGCCTTTCTCTTGTCCCTTGTATTATTGTTGTCATTTATTTCACTAATATATAAACATACATAAAGCATATGTGTATATATATATATGTATATATATATATAATCAAATACATTGTTGCTATTATTATTTTGAACAAACATATTAAATCAACTAAAAATAAGAAAAACAAAAATTGTATTTTATCTTCACTTAGTCCTCAGGACTTTTCCTTTCTTTATGTAGATATGAATTTCTGACATATTATTTTCATTTTTTTCTAAGGCACTTCTTTTAACATTTATTTTTTTTAATATTTATTTTACTGTTTTTGACAGAGACAGGGAGTGATAGAGACAGAGAGCGATAGAAGAGAGAGGGCCCAGAACAGTCTCCATAGCTTTACGTCATCAGTTTTCAACATGGTTTCATTCCACACAGGTTGGCGGGGGCCACGCAAGGTGGAAACTGGGCTAGGGGTCTCCCGCATGGGAGGCACCCCCCTCTTTAGCTGGGGACTGAACTGGGGCAACTGGGGACCTCCTGCATGGGAAGCACACCCCAGTTCAACATATGGGTTCACACAGGCTGGGGCCGGGATTTGTTTCTCAGTCCCTGGGGCTGCAAAGCAAGTGCTCAACTCGCTGAGCCATCCCAGCTTCACCACTTTTAACATTTTTTGCATGGCAGATCTACTGGCAACAAATTTCCTCAATTTTTGTTTGTCTGTGAAAGTCTTTATTTTTTCTTCACTTTTGAAGGATAATTTTGCAGGGTATAGAATTCTAGTTTGGTGGTTTTTATTTTCCCCCCTTTTTGACACTTTACATTTTCATTCTACTTTCTTCTTGCTTGCATGGTTTCTGAGAAGTTAAATGTATTTTTTATCTTTGTTACTCTGTAGGTAAGGTAGGTTTTTTCCTTCCAGCTTCTTTCATGATTTTTTTCTTTATCTTTGATTTTCTGCAGTTTATATGTAATATGCAGAAGTATAATTTTAGGGACATTAATCCTTCTTGGTGTTCTTTGAATTTCCTGGATCTGTGGTTTGATATGACATTAATTTGGGGAAATTCTCAGTCATTATTTTTTCAAGTATTTCTTCTGTTCCTTTCTTTCTTCTCCTTCTGGTATGCCATTACACATATGTTACACCTTTTGTAATTGTCCCACAGTCCTTGCATATTCTGTTTTGTTTTATTTTAATCTTTGTTCTCTTTGCTTTTTGGTTTCTTAAAGATTCTATTGATGTTCCTCTAGATCAGAGATTCTTTCCTCAGTCATGCGCAGTCTATTAATAAGCTCATCAAAGGTGTTCTTCATTTCTGCTACAATGTTTTTTTGTTTTGTTTTGCTCTTTTTTATCTCTAGCATTTATTTTTTGTTCTTTCTTAGGCTTTCTATCTCTCTGTTTACATTGTCCAATATTCTTGCATGCTTTGCACTTTATTCATTAGAACCTTTCGTAATCATAGTTATTTCAGATTCCCAGTCTGATTGTTCTAGCATTCCACCATGTCTGTTTCTGATGCTTGCTTTGTCTCTTCAAGTTGTTTTTTGTTATTGTTGTTGTTGTTGTTGTTTTTGCCTTTTAGTAACCCTTGTAACTTTTTCTTGATAGCCAGACAGGATGTACCACGTAAAAAGGAACTGCTATAAATAGACCTTTAATAATGTGTTAGTGAGGTGTGGAGTAGGAGAAGCTTTCTATAATCCTATGATTAGGCCTCCATTTTTTACTTAGCCTGTGCCTCTTGTTTGTGAACTTCACAAGTTTTTTTTTGTTGTTTTTTTTCAGTTTTTTCTCTCCCCTTAGTTGGCATAGGCTGGTTAGAGACAGGGTTGGGTTATTTTCCTTCCCTAGGTCTATTAGGCTCTGGTAATACCCCAGCAAGTTAGGCTCTGATTAACTAGTGTCCCCTAAGGGCAGGCCTTGTGAAGAACAGAGTGCTCTGGTGTATTTTATAGTGGTTCCTTTCCACTCCTTCTTCCAGAAGCCAAAGGGAATTTTTCTCTGATATTTATTGTGGGGAATCTTGTTGAACTCATGGCGGTAAATCTCACAATATTGTGCCCCCCAACCCTCTGCCAATAACTGGGTCCCCTGGGTTTTTAACTCTGCAGAATTGTCTGCACTGAGCCTCTAGCAATTCTTTAATTACAGTTCAGGTTTGTTATCCTGACACAGGTTCCCAGTCCTGGGTTTTTGTGCCAGGAAGTTGTGACTATTTTCATACATAAAAGTAAGCAATAATTTCATAATGTAAGTGCTGGAGAGTCTGTGGAGAAAAAGGAACCCTTATACACTGCTGGTGGGAATGCAAATTGGTACAACCGCTTTGGAAGACAGTATGGAGATTCATCAGAAATTTGGGAATGGAGCTACCATATGGCCCAGCAATTCTTCTTTTTGGTATCTACCCAAACAACTTGAAAACCTTAATCTGTAAAAACTTATGTACCCTAATATTCATTGCAGCGCTGTTCACAGTGGCCAAGTCACGGGAACAACCAAAGTGCCCTTTGATAGGTGGCTGGATAAAAAAAGCTGTGGTACATATATACAATGGAATATTATTCAGTGATAAGAAAAGATGGGGGAAGCCGAGGTGGCTCAGTGGGTTAAGTGCTCACTTTGCAGCGCCAGGGACCGGGGATCGAATCCCGGCCCCGGCCTGTGCGGAACCATGTGCTGAACTGGGAGCTCCCCCAGTTCAGTTCTCTCTCTGTCTCTGTATCTCTCTCTCTCTCTCTCTCTCTCTCTCTCT